>JAUTXW010005121.1:905000-982748 GCA_030620095.1 Kuschelorhynchus macadamiae
GCGGCTCGCGGATTTAAGAACGGGTGAAGCGCAGTGTAGCTTGGTGCACAGCGCCGCGAAAATTTTTTGGGGTGTCACGCCCAAAATGGCTATTTTTTTAACATTTTCATGATGTTAATTATTCATAGCTTTGGAGCGTTTTTAAATGCTTAGGGGAAATAATATGAATTTATAAGATTTTAAATATATTTTTTTGTTCTTAAAAGACAGTTATGTACCTATATCTTAAAGCTAATTTCGATTCGTTTCGATCGATACAAAACTGCTTCCCCCTCCGATGATCCGAACGCACTAATTTACATTAATTCTATAACAAGCGAACAAGCGGCTGCAGCAGTTTTATGCCGCTCCCATCTCTATTTGGCTTACGGATATTCACCATTGCGTTGCCATAGCAACTGCCTAAACAAATCTAAGGGCGAAGGTCGGCGTGCGGGGGGAGTCTGATGCGGAATTTCTTACTGCTGATTGTGATTCTTCAAAAATGTAGATTATAAAATGCTTAATTTTTTAAAAATATTTTTATTTTTAAGTAAATTGAATAGAAAATATAGGTGTCCCCTTTCGAGCCGCCACTGAGATAGTTATGTTATCAAAATCAATTTTAAATAGATATTACTACCAGTTAGATAAGTTTGGCATACAGATAACGAGAGACACCCCAAAATCTGAATTAGCTTAGGGTCTCCGAAAATCACGATCCGCCACTGAGGTCATGTGGTACGTGTTTATTCTGTTGCACAAAGTGAGTGTTTTTTGTGCCTTGGAAATACGTTCCCTTGTGCAAAACGGAACGTTATTGCAGAAGTTGTTCAAATTTTTGTTGTGTTGGCTATTTAGTTCCTTTTATAAATTCATTGTTTAGCTATGCCTTCATAGGCATAAATGTTTTTTTGGTCATTTTGCATCTCGTTGACATCTGATAGCTGACTGTATTTTTCCTTATCGTATCTTAATCACACGGCACTTGCTAAGGTCAAATTGCATTCAGCATTTTCATCCCATATTCTTAGAAATCCCTTCAATTAATTTCATCATTTGTTTCTATTTGATTTTTCTGTTTGAAAACACATTCGTATATAAAAGAATCTTAAAAAATGTAATCTTCAACCACCGCGTTGCCATTCTAAGTTGTCTTGCAAAATATTTTTATTTTATCTGTTTTTATAATGAATAATTATAATAAAAATTTGTAGCAATTTCTATTTCTATTATTATCTCTGAGCGTGTGCTAAGTGTGTTGGTCTGCTTCCGGTTATTCGTGGTTCTTTACTTCTAAAGGCTTCTTGAAAACAAAGAAAGCTTTTGTTGTGTTGTTTGATTTATTGGTTCGTGCTGTTAACAAAACCGATCCATTTTTTCTTCTGCGCGTCCTTAATTCATATTCGCCCTTACTCTCACGATATATTATGATAGTGTTCTATGTCCTTTCTTTTGTCGTCTTGTTTCCGAAGCAGGTATCTTTGGTTACGTGCTTGAGGTTATATCAGTAATTTAAAATTAATATAAATGCTTTTTATTGGTATTTGTCCTTAAGTCATAACTACAGAAAAACCTCAGCTGCTGGAATAAGTTACAATTAGAAAGAAGATTGAAGTTTATATTTTCTTATCTGCACGTCCTCGTTTACACATTGCTCCGCTAAGTGTAATCGATCAATCAATTGTTTAAACGAGAGATTAAGTTTATCAAAACAAGGTGCTTTTTCAAATCTTATATTAATCCCTTAAAGAGGAAAGGGACTGTCGGCTAAAAAATCACACTGCTCTTATAATTTTTCGTCATTTTTGATATTGTAAGGTATTAGCAGATTAATAATGCTACCTATATTTTTGTTTTACTTGTTCTCCAAAATTTAAAAAAACTTTTTGTTATCAAGGTGAAGTTGTCGTAAATTGTCAGTGAATTTAATGCGACAGTGAAACGAAAACATGGAGATTGTAAATATTGTTGGACCAATTATTTTGGGCATCATCGCATGTCAGGCTACAAGTGCTGCTCTGTCCCTAGATGATCAAAGTAAGTGACACCAAAATATTTAAGTGGAGAGAAGGTTTAGCAATTGACGGGAATAAATGATAGTAGCTGTTTATGAAATCTATTTATGTCTACAATTTGATCTCAGGAACATTAATAAAAATCTTTTAACTTTTGTCTAATCCCTATTTTTTAAGAAAAGATTCTTAATAATTAAATAATGCCACAGCTATGTCTAAATTTTGTGATACAAGTAATCACTTTAAGAATAAACGAGAACATTTTTGAGATTACTTACTTATAAAAACACAGTTTTATTTCATTTAGGAAAGATTGCTTTTTATTGTATTTAAAACTGATAAAAATAACTATTAAATTCAAAAGTTATGGGAAATAAAATAATTTGATAATATGAATTAAGAAAAGCTTACGCATATACAAACAATATCACAAAACAAGTTGTCTCTGATAAAGAGAAAATGATAAATAGTTAGCAATCTAAGAAAGACATAGGAAAAAAAATATTTTATGTAAACATCTTCATCAAAAATCCTCGCTATAGGTGGAAATATTTGTATGAGTTTCCGACTGATATTTTGTGTGAAACTATTTGATCAATACCTATGTTTCTCCCAGTGTTAATCATTTATTTGACATTGAAAGTCAAACTTAATTTGTTCTGAGGGTGCAACAATAAAGCTGCGAAACGTCGGCAATAAAAAAAGTCTTTTGTTCTTTTACTGGATCCTAACCCCAAATAATACACTACTCTAACATACTTTTACAAAAATACGAACTGAATTGTTATAAGTACCTTCTGATAAATATGGGTTTAATGTAAAAATTATATTTTAAAACGGCTACAAACTACAGAAATCTCTAACTGTTAACATTAAAAATTAAAAACAAATCCAACTATACACTACTACGACTGCTACGATTTTCGATGTGTATTCAGCCGCAAGTTAGAACGGAATAATTCTTACTTATTTGTTGGTAAATACCGAAAAAAAAATAGTTAGTGATCATGTTGGATATCTACACCAGAAGCACTACTATAACCCTCATAACCAATCTCAGTGGGGGTATCATTAGATTTTCTTTTAGAATTTACAAAATTCCAGAATATTTCGGGATTAGTAATCAAATAATTCTCGGTAAACTGAACATAAGCATCAAAGGAATTCACCGATAATCCCTTGCAAAGTTATCGTAGTCTAGAAAAAACTAAGTAATCGTTTTGAAGCCCAGACTGTTTATAACGTTTATGAGCCACCTGGGAAACATTCCTTTTGAAATTCGGGAACATATATTTCTAAAAAACCACCTGCCTGTACTGAATTGTTTTTAATACCTATTTTGAACGGTAATGCAATAATTGAAGGTGGATGATAAACATCCTGGGGCAGCAAGCACTCACATTATTTCTCAACAACGCAGCTAAAATGTTAAAAAGTTAAAAATCTAAAGAAGAGTCACACGCTTCGAACTTCAATGTTCGAATGAATCTACTTCAGAGGGTATGTCACCATGCCCAGCTCAAGCTATTGAGTTAAGATTCTCAGTCTTCAATGTTCCATGTCAATATTTTCTCTAGATGAAACAAAGTCAGTTATGGGGAAAAGTACAGGAAAATAAGAACTGACCAGAAGAAGAGATGTTTTGCCTTCTCTAAATGTTATGCAACTCGGCATTCCCAAATGATCCATTTAAGCGGGTATCCAGGAAAATAATATTCTAGTGACAAGTTATTTTCGGGATTTCGGGAAGATTATCATTTATTGCTCTAAACAGTTTTGGTATCTTTTCAGTATCGTTTTCCTCTGGAAGGTTAAAAATCATTAGACTGTTTGCCTTTGATTGACGCTCTACATTTCGGAAAACTAATCCCCGTTAATCGAAAGAGATACATTTCCGGCTGATGGTTGAGACTTTAAGCAGTTAACTTCTCCCTTCAATTCATTAATTGCTTTGATAGCTGATAAGAACTCAACAAACCGGACTAGCAATCCTGACAAAAAAAATGTAAAATTCCTTTTCCTTTAAGTTTTATCACTCTAACTTCAGAAGAGGACAGATCAGAACATGCAAATCTTTTGTGTATCCACCGGTTGCATCTATTATATCTCAACAATGTTTCTTCAGCCTCGCCTAAAAAACGCATAATTAAAGTTATTATTGTCAGTAATTTTTCCAAAAAATCACACTTCAAATAAATTATTCAGGCCACGTTAGTTATTAGTTAAACTTGCGGCACACAAAAATTCCCACTTGAACTGTTTAAATCGTCTTTTTCCCATATTTTCTAAATTACGTAAAATTATTAAATACAGTTTTTACAGTTCCATGTAACTTTTTTCACGTAACTGTTAGTGGGGTAATTTATAAAAAAATATTTTGACAGCTGTCACTCTTTTTTCGCCTTAACTTTTGAACTGCTTAAAATTTTTAAGTACTCTTTTTACATTTCCATGTCCCTTTTTGTGACGTATTGTATTAAATACAAAATATTTTGACAGCTGTCAAAAAACTGTCTTTTCCCGTAATTTCTATACTACATAAAATTTTTAAATACCGTTTTCACAGTTCCATGTAACTTTTAGTTACGTCATTTCTTTCTAGAAAAATATTTTAGCAGCTGTCAAAAGAATGTTTAATCGTTCTAACTTTTGAGCAGTTTAATTGAGATTTTTACAGTTAGATGGAACTTAACTTATATAAAGTGAGATAATAGGTCGAGAGTGGTATGTAAATTATAGCCGCTAGTATATAGTCTATGTATTGGTGCCTGTTTATTCGAATTTGTGGTGGTGAAAAAAGCCACTTTTTACAGTTTAGTCGCCATATCTCAGAAACGGTTTTAGATAGACCTGTGAAATTTCGTATCGATTTACAGCATACTTATACAAAAATATTTGCATTATTTTCCAGAGTATTGCTTGAAAAACGGTAACTGTCGAAAAGATTAAAATAATTATTTGAAATTCTCAGAAAACGTTTATTTTTATACAGTATTCCGATTCTTGTTAGAAATGGGTGGGATCAAATTGTAGAAAGTTTTTTTTATTCTAAAAAAAATTAGGTCAAGAGCAAGTGTTATTTTAACGACATTTGGTGCCTAAACGATTTAAGCTTTTTACAAAAGCTAAATAACCTTCGACCTTCTCATCAACATCATATTCCTGCAGCTAAATTATTGTCGCATGTTTTTCGTTTGCTTTTTGGGTTGATTGTCAACACCACTCATGTTACTGTGAAGTACTAGCCCTGATGATGGCACAAATATTTTTAATAAAAGTTTAAACAATTTGTCCATGAAAGCTGTTATTGTTTCATTTGATGAATGCAAATTAGTGGACGATAAAACCAACCATAAAAGCAAAAACCTTTCTGAAAGGGCATAATTAGGAGAAAGCAATCTATACCAGGAATAAACTTGTGTTTAAAAAGTATAGGCAAATTACAATTATCGCGGATTATTTTAAAAAATCAACCTTTTTGTTTTTTTTGCTGTCACCACTAATCATTAAAATTTTAATTAGGATTTTTACAGATTAATGGAAAAACATGTAATAAATATTATAATATGAAACTGGTTTAAATTAGTATTTATGTCTCAAAAATATGTAGAAAACTCAATCTATATTTATTTGTATTTATATATTTTATGTGCATTAAATGAAATTCTACTTGCTGATTATAAATATACTCTCGAGAAATTTGACGAAATTCTGCCAGCAGGGTTTAAGAGAGAGATGAAGAAGATTTTACTACATAGTGGAATCAATGGAAATACATTGCCCTTTATAGCAGGGTTATTTAAAATTTTTCAAGAATCTTTGAAGATAAAGGTATTAATCTTAATATATTCATTATTATGATTATATTAGCAACAAAAAATGTATTTGATAAAAGTATAACATGTATAATGGGTGTCTCATTAGAAAAATCTTGTTGGGTCTGTTAAATATATTTGTGTTAACTTATACAAATATCTTTAAAGACAAGTGTAACACAGCTAGTATATTTATATTCAGCAAGAATAGACCCATGTAATGAATATATATTATACAGGGTGTTCCATTAGAAAATATGTTTATCTGCTAAATATTTTTAAGTCATCCTATACCCATACATACATACTTACTATTTTTCTTAAAAGATACGTAGAGGACCCTACATCTTTTATTTTTGACATTTTTTCTATCTCCAAAATTAAAACAATATTTAGTGTAGCGAGTAGTGAAGAAATGCACAAAACAAAAGTTACAATTTGTTGAACACACCCTGTATATTAAAAAGAAAACAAAATTAAAAAATAACAAAAAAATCTGTCTTTTGAACAGTCGCCGTTACAAGGTTGCATAATAACCTGTAAAACAGATTTGTTGAAGTGCGCTACATTTACGCTTTTCTGGGTCATAAACTCCATATTTAGTGCTAGACAAGGTCGAAAACCGCAACTCAATTCTTAGTTCTTTTTAAAAATATAAAAACTTGAATTTTATTATACATTTTGCATGGATAAGTTCGTCTGTCCAGCGGTTTAGTCACGTATACCAAATAAACTTGTCATTCCAGAAAATATTTTTTTAGCAGAACTTAATAAAATGTGTAAAAACCATATAAAGTAGGATAATATCGAGTGTTATTCAAATCATAGTCGTACGGTTATAGTCTACAAAAAATTTTAAAAAATCTATATTGTCCTTACTAGAGTTGGAAAATGTCATCGTCGGCGTCGGCGTGTCAAATCAATCGTACTTCAATGTGCATTTTTGTCTTTCGGTCGTTATCTCGGAAACGCTTTCAGATACATTTTTGAAGTTTTTAGAGCACAATTGAGGCCCTCGGGCGGTACCAAACGGATCTTTGTATCATTTTTAGTTTTCGGGCTATTAATGAAACACAATTTACTTTTCGAGTTTTTAGAGTGTCGTATGATACACGTGAAATATCGATTTGAAATTTCTAGGAAAGATTAATTTTTACGGTCTCATGAGGACTACTGAAAATGGGGGCGATCGTTTTTTGATCATAAACAATGGTCCATTAAACGCACATTGATGGCCAAACAGTTTAAGATTTAGGCAACAACAAAAATGATTCTAAAAGAACAAAGATAACCGAAAAAAATTTCTATAGAGCAGTATCTCAAAAAAAAAATGTAAGCAAATTACCAAATTATATTTATAGCCGCTACTTTATTCTAATTTTTTTGCTGTAGCTCGCTAAAAAATAGTTTTATTAAACTTTCATAAAACAAAATTAATGAGGAGACAAAACTGCACTTCCAGTTTACAACTAAATGCTTTAGAGGAAAAATTACTTGTGTGCAAAGCATAAAATGTGTTTGCCGTTTGATGCTTTTTACTAACAATAAAATTTATTGTGTCAGTCTTACCTCTTTAAGTTTTGGGGTATCATTTTTTCTAATAGTACATTGATGCCTTGAGATCTTTCCAGAAAACACGAACCTATTGGATATAATCTAAAAAAGTTACAATTTTTTATATATTTAGCATCATACTTTACTTTAAGCGAAATGAAACTATTTACCTTTTATACAAAAGAAAAAGAAATTTTCAAATCTCAATATAATTTCTGCAACTTTCAAATTTAGTATTTGATTCCAAAACGTATCGAAATACCAGAAAATTTAACTCGAAAAAAAGTCATAATTTTTAACATCTAAGAATTTCCGTCACATGAAATCGCATATACCTTGAAAACTGTGCGCAGAAGTTTTGCTGTCACGTAACTACCAAGCTGTTGTTGGATTTTGACAAGTTGAACTTTTCAACGGATTTTGAATGGGTTAAGAAATTAGAAATAATTTTTTCTAATACTAAGAGGCGCGGTAAAAATAGAATTGGGTATTAAACTTGAATAAATTTCGTCCAACCAGTATCAGTTAGACAAGAATTTAACATAAAAACCCCTTATTTTATAGGTATTTTTTTTTAATAATAATACGGCATAATATGGAATGAAAGTTGTCTATACAATTTCGATTTTTTTCTAAGGCCTAGAATTAAATGAATACGTATTTGTGTACAAATATTGCTTAAAAAATACTGTACCTACCCGATTTTTTCGAGTACATTATGTTGTAGAAGCATTAAATTATTACTGGTTTATATTTTAATTAGTATATTTACTTCCCGGTCTAATAACCCATTATATTTTAAACACGGGGCGATTTTTTTTTTCGATTTCATTAACAGGTTTTATTTTCCCTCAAATTTTATTATCTTCTATAACTGTGATTTTGTTTTTATGCTGTTTATATGTTTATGAAATCTCGAATATCGGATAAGCTTCAAATCCCACCGCTAACCAACTTTTTTTCTTCTTTGTAATATTAATTAAGATTTGTTTAAGTAAAGTTCATGAAAAAAATATATAAAGATGTCTTCAAATAATATGTTAAAAAATATATATTTTAAAGACAAATCGATTTTTGTTGGCCGGTTCTGAATAAAATTAGTGAAATGTTGAGAAAATTATCATTAAAAAAGTATGTAGGAACAAACTGGTAAAATTTTGGTATGAATCCCAGATGTCGAAACAAAACGGCGGTTCAATAAAATATTTCAAAAATCAGCCTGCAAAAACTATTTATTAGATTGATATTAAATTTCATGCAAAAATTAGGTGTGATATAAAGATAAACATGAAAAATTGTGGTACGAATCCAAGATGACGGAACAAAATGGCGGTCATATAAAATGTTTGTAAACGGGAAAAAATCACCCTCCTAGTGTTTTATATATTATCTTCAAGTTTTAGGGTTTCTATATGCAAAAAAACATGGTTTCTCAATTTTTCTCGGTCTGTCTGTCGGCCTGTCTGTTTGTCTGTCTGACATTTCGCTACACACTAAAAAACTATTTACCCGATTGACTTCAAATTTTTGTCATAACTTAAGGATCAATTGAGCATAACATGAACATTTTGGTAAAAATCGAATATGACGGAATAAAATGGCGAATTAATGAATTGATAAAAAATATTACTAAAAAACTAATTAAGCAATTTACTTCAAATTTGAATCAAAATCAAGTATTACAAGGAAATGAGAACTATTGCAATAAATTAATTTCAAATTATGTAAAGATATAAGTTATATTTCACGGTCTTAGATCCGAAAAAAAAACATGTTTTCTTAATACCCTCGGCCTGTCTGCATGTCTTTCTGTATGTTCTCGTCACAGCTAAAAAGCTACCTACTCGATTGACTTTAAATGTGGATCCAAAATAAAGAGTCATATGGGGATGACCTGGTAGCATTTTGGTAAAAATCCAATATGGCGCAAAAAAATATATTTATGAGTACTGGCTAGAAAAGAACACAAAAATATCTCATTTTAATCAGTCGTCATTTAGGAAACCTGAAAGAAAATTACAAGGTTGCATAATATTCTGTGAAACAAGATTTGTTCAAGTCCACTATACACGCTTTTCTGTGCTATAAACTTCATTCATACCTAGTGCTAGACAAGATGGAAAACCACAAATTAACGTCCTAGTTTTTATCGAAAATATGAAAACTTGAATATTGTTAAAGAATTTGCATGTATAAATTCTTCTCTACAGCGGTTTAAGTAAGTACTCTACCAAATAAATTTGCCATTCCAGCAACAATTTTTTAGCTGTACGTTAAAAGTCTATAAAATAAGTCGGATAAGGTCGAGTGTTATTCAAATCGTAGCCGTACTGTTGTGGTCTACGAAAAATATAAAAAAATAATATGACAAAACATTATGAACCGACAAATAGCTTGTTAGATGAAGCCACGTGATCTCCATATTTTATTTAATGATATTTTCGGAGAATAGTCCGAATTAAGTAAGTTCAATGGCAAGATCAATATCTTGTTCCTAATTGCAAAACCAGGTGATTTATTAAAAACATTGTCATGAGTTATTAAATTAATGACTATCAATAATTATGCGATGTTTTTTACAAGATTAAAATATGGTATTAATTTTCCCTCGTGACCGTTATCTGGTGCGTAAATTTCCAGAACTAAATATTTTTACAAAAATACTAATTTCCTTTACCCGGAACTTCTCACTTTATGAATATTTCCTTTTATTATGAATTGTAAAGTGTATCCCTATTTAGTTCCGCACATAGACATTTTGCAATACATATATGTAGGTTTACTTTCGTATTTATAGACAAAAGAAAGGGTTCAGGAGTTAATTACCAATTAAATTCCTTTATTTCAAGGTTTTAATCAATCACCCTGAACTTAACTTATAAGGAATCCTTCCTTTTGTCTGGAACAGTAAAAAATGACACGTTTATAATAGGATCATAGTTTCGTAATCTTAATAAAAGGGAGGATTAACAACGAGGGAAGTTCCAAGTAAAATATATTTGCCGACTTTTATATTGTTTTTTAAACCGCCATTTTGCTCCACCACATAGGATTCGTACCAATATTTTACCAGTTTCTACCTATCTCACATTTGATTTTTGGGCATAATCGACCATGTTATTATATCTAATTTGTGTGTAAAATTTTAAATCAATTGAATAAGAAGGTTTTTTCACGCTGATTTTTTAAACATTTTTATTATATTTACGATTAGTAAAATATTGTAAAAAATGATATCATTACAAGCAATCTCTTTATTTAGTTTTAACCATTTTCGTAAAATTTGTGTGAGAAAATGATGAAATGTATTTGCCTCACACATATTTGTTATAATAAAGTTAACTTTAATAATTAATAGTACGTCGATGTATTCAATTGCAAGGCTGTGTTGAAATATGCTGCAAGTAAGCAAAATTGCGATGGGGTACTTCATTCATTGCATATTTTATCACAATATTTTCCCTTCATAACAAAATACAACTTTGCGTTTCAACTTAAGTCTAGTAATTAATTCTAACTACATACACAAATATTTATTTCATATTGAGCAAAGCATTAAAAAAGTACCTTATGCTCGAACTTTTATTGATGCATAGATTTGACATACATACTCATACATAGGTAAGTATAAAAACACATACCTTCTATATAAAGATAACATGGATAAGCACATAATCTAACTTTTACATGCTAAGTTGCTTGTTTACTTAATCATTAAAGTTATCAGAGAAGTATTCCTTAATCGCATCATCTTACATAGACTGATATTTCCCTTTTGTCACAGAACTACTCTAAGCAACTGAATTTCTTCACCTATTTTTCACTTATTTTTAATAAACTTATATTTTAAAGTTCTTCATAAAAAGATCATAAATGGAAAAGTGAATGATATTATTTTTCATTTGGATGGTCTTTCGTGTCACAATGATAACGACCAATCAATTTATAAACAACAACTTTGTAGAAATTACTAGGCTTAATAAAATGTTTCCTGTCCAATTGATGATCCATACAAGAAAACTTAAGCATTGTTCGAATGCGAGCCATTTATTCGCTTTTACAAATACCATAATTGATCTTGTTATCATGTTAAATACTATCTGTTTTGCCTCCTTTAACTACTTTCTTATATTCATTAAAACCTTTGAATATAAGAAAGCACTTACAATACAATATTCAATTAAGGCAACCGTAGTACAGTACGATGCCTAAGTCATATATGTTATTCGTTAATCTTTATAAATTCTTATAATAAATGCTTAAAAGGTTGTTTAACAATCAGTTTTTCCAATATTCGTAATATTTGGAGAAATGGCTGAGTTGCATGATATTAAAATAACATTTTCTACCCGGGAATATTATAGATACAGCATTTCATATTGGAGTGAATCGCCATCATAATAATCATCAATAGTGCATAAGCGTCAAACGTGTGGCAAGCTCAGAATATACTCCTCTTTTCAGTGACACAAAGCAATTAATTGTTTTCATATCATCAGCTTTGACTCTAGCAAAATCATTACCGTAAGGATACTTCCGAAAGCAATAACTTTATGTTGTAGACCTTTTAGTTATTTCTTGTATTCATTTATTATTATTACTTCCCTCGCCAAAGGGAAGTATTGTAATCGTGTAAATATCACCCTCCGAATTTTTTCAGATCTTTTCATTTCAAGGTCCATATATGGACAAAAAACAAAGCCATTGAACTCGATTGCAAATAGCGGCGACAGTCGATTGACTTTTGACGCGATATTCAGAAGATTATTGTGCAAATCAATCAAATTAGGACGAAAATTAAATAACAACAATAATGTTTAGGGCCTATTTAGTGGTATGGATATTGTTTCTCCAGTACTTCACTAATAAAAGGGGTCGCTCTTTCAATATCTTGAGGGTAAAAATGTAAGTCACAAACCTAAAATATTTTCTTTATTTATCCCGTCGAATAGCATTTAATCATTTTTTTGAAAGTAGTTGGTCTTTAGGAAAACAAAAGGTGGAAACATGTTTCCCACTGGCATAATTTCCTTTACATTTTGGAACGCAAACCATAGAGGCATGTTGTTCTCTTTTACGGTTTGAATCGAATATCTAAAAAACTTTACATCTTAATACATTTTAAGAAGTACTCACCTGCACTAACTATATACAAAACACTAATTGACTCCTTTTTTTACAGGAAAAGGTACGAAAAACCCCACAAATGTATTTTCACAAAACAGGTTAAAGGTTAAGAACGGATTGCTCAGTTATAAAGAAATTCACACCGCTCTTTCTAAGGAATAAAAATCATGACAAATCTGTGCACAAAAATTGTATAAATAAATAAATAAATAAATATAACACGAGAAATGCGGTCAGTCCACCAATAGTAACCAAAACCGATAATTGACTGTCGCCGACGTCTTGGAATATTAAAAGCTAGTTGACAGTCGGTCTGTCTGTCTGTTGGTTTGTCTGTTCGCGGCATAGCTACAAAACTACTTACCCGATTTACTTCAAATGTTGGTCAAAAATTGAAGGTCATAGGGGATGACCTGGTAACATTTTGGTAAAAATTCAATATGGCACAACAAAATGGCGTCCTAGTGAAATGTTAAAAAAATATTAAATTTTGGTAAAGTTGTGGTACTAATTTAAGATGTCGGAACAAAATGGCGGCCAAATAGAACGTTTGAAATCATGAAAAAATCAGCCTCTTAGATTTTTACATATCTTGACTTTCTTTGGGTTCCTATGTTTTATCAGTTCGGTCGGTCCGTCGGTCGGTTTGTCTGTCAGTTCGCGATATTGGTTAAAAACTAGTTATCAAGATGACTTCAAATTTTAGTCAAAAATTAAGGGTCATATGAGGATGATCTGGTAACGTTTGGTAAAAATCGAATATGCCGGAACAAGATGGCGTCCTAGTGAAACGTAAAAAAATTATTACTAAGAATTATCAAATTTACCTCAAAATTTACACAACATTCGAGGGTTACATAGGAATGAACTGGTGACACTTTGGTATAAATAGAAGAGAGCAAAACAAAATGGCGTCCTAATAAAATATTTATAAAATGAGCCTAAAAAACTACTTATTCGATTAATTTCAAATTTTGTGCAAGCATTAAGTATGATATTAGAGATAAACTGGTAAGTTGTGAAACCAATTCAAGTTGGCGGAACAAAGTGGCCGGCAAAAATTTTTTTTTAAAAATCTTACTCAATTGACTTTATTTTTTGCAGAAAAATTAAAAAGCGGTGTGTGTGTCAATGTAACAACTACTTATAGAATTTATTACTTCCCTCGTTAAAGGAAATTTTTGTAAACCTGAAAAAATCACCCTCCAAAATATTTTCAGATTTTCACGTTTCGGGGTCCCCAGATGCCTGAAAACATGTTTTCTTAATTCCGTCGGTCTGTATGTTCGCTGCATAGCTATAAAACTAATTATCCGATTGGCCTCAAATTTTGGTTAAAAAATTAAAAGTCATATGAGAATGACCTTGTAACATTTTGATAAAAGTCCGAAACAAACGGCGGCCTAGTTAAAAAAATATCACTAAAAACTACTTATATGATTTACTTTGAACTTTGCACAAAAACAAGTATAAGGTAGCAATTAACTAATAAAATTTTGGTACGAATCCAAGATGGCAAAACAAAATGGCGGCTTAATGAAATATTTAAAAATTCAGCGTGAAAAAACTACTTAATAGATTGATTTCAAATTTTGTGCAAAAATTAATTGTGGTATAGAAATGAACTGCTAAAAGAAAGGTAGGAATTCAAGATGGCGGCCAAATGAAATATTTTGTAATCAGGAAAAAATTGCAGTTTTTACATATCTTTACGTTTTAGTGTCTCTAGACGCAAAAAATATGTTTTTTCAATTCCATTTGTCTGTCATTTCGCGGTGATTGACTTCAAATTTTGGTCAAAAATTGAGGGTTATGTGGGGATGACTTGGTATTATTTTGGTAAAAATCCAATATGACGAAACAAAATGGCAGCCTAATGAAATGTTAAAAAAATTATTACTCAAAAACAATTTATCTCAAATTTTGCCCAAAAATCAGGAAATCAACCTTTAATATTTGGGTATGAATACAAGACAGCAAAACAAAATGGCGGCTTGATAAAAAAAATCAGTACTACTACTTATTAGGTTAATTTTAAATTTTGGGCATTCAATAGGTGTAATATAGAGATAAACTGGCAAAATTGTAGTACGAATTCAAATCGCAGAAAAAAAATTGCGGCCAAATGAAATGTATAAAAAATCAATGTAAAAATCTTCTTATCCCATTGACTCATTATCTTGCAGCAAAATTAAATGTGATATAGGTATTACCTGGTACGAATTATGATACAAAATAGCGGTCTTAAAAAATTAGTGTAAAAAAATTCAATTTATTTTTAAAAATGCCCAAAAAATAAGTGTGGCATAGATAAAAACTGATAAAATATTGGTACGATTCCGATATGTTGGAACAAAATAGTGGATAATAAAAATATTTGACAAGACAGTATGTGCGGAACCATTGTTTTTATCGGAACTAAATTAGGTAACACTTTACTAATCAAAGGAAATATTTATAACGAGGGAAATTCCAGGTTAAGGAAATTTGCCGATTTTTGACTTTATTTTTTTTTCCACAAATTACCATATTTACTACATATTTTTTAAGGTTTTGATGGACTGAAATACATGAATTTGAGCGCTGATCCCTGTGAAAACTTTTATGAATACACCTGCGGAAATTTCGAAAATTTTTATCCCCTTCAAGATGAAGACGTACTAATCGATCAGTTTACTTTACTAGAAGATACTTTGGCGAATGTCGTGACTAGTAAGTACAGTATTAATATTGGCAATTGGCAATATAGGCAAATGCTAATACGCTAATGCATATAAACCGTAATTCTTTGTCACAAAGAAAGTTTATTTATATTTTAATTAGATATATTTTACGAAGAAAACTTGTTTTGTAAATGTGCTGTTTGAAAAAATATGTAGATTCTAGTAATATTTTTCTAGAATATGGGTCAAGATAAATATATATATTTTTTATAGATATTTTAAAGGCAGAGATTGATAGCAGTGACCCTGTTGCCCTCCAGAAAGCTAAAACTGCGTACCAAGCATGTGTCGATAATGTTTTCGTGGATATATTCGGAATGGCAAATCCAGAAGTGGAGGTATGTAAAGTCAACTTTAACCAACAATGAAGATGTACTTTATTGTTTAGTCTAATAGAGACAGTGTAAAACGTGAAACTAACTCTCACAAATATTATTCCTGTTGCAACTTGAAGACAACATGCTTCTGTTCAACATATTAAAAATATACATTCGTACTCTGGTGCAAGACACGTTTTTTAGGACACCAACTTAGAAAAATGTGGAAATTGGATAAGAATCACAAAAAAATCTTGTGAGAATATGTTATACGTTTTTTCTTTAAGAATTTGAGAAAATTGCGGCCAAAAGATGAAGTCGTTGAAAAACTTCCATGTGACTGCAAGATACGAAATGTATGCCAAAAAATCCTTTTTACTTATCTCGTAAATGGGAATTATTGTAATCGTAAAAAATCTCACTCCCAATTTTTTTCAGATCTTCATGTTTTAGAGTCCCTACATGCTGAAAAACATGTTTTCTCAATTTCGTCGGTCTATCTATCAGTCTAGTCTATCTGTTCGCGGCACAGCTAAAAACTTACTTACCCGATTCACTCCAAATGTTGGTCAAAAATTAAGAGTCACATGGAGATGACCTGGTAACATTTTGGTAAAAATCCAACATGGCGTTTTAATAAACCTTAATAAACAATTTAAAAATTTAGCCTTAAAAAACTACTTAATGGATTGATTGTGTGCTATAACTAACTGTGGTATAGAGATGAACTAGGAAAAATTGTGGTACTAATTCGAGATGGCAGAACAAAATGGCGGCCAAATAAAATGTTTGTAATCGTGAAAAAATCTCCCTCTTAGGTTTTACATATCTTCACGTTTTAGCGTTCCTATATACTAAAAAATATGTTTTATCAGTTCCGTCGGCCCGTCTGTCGGTTTGTCTGTCTGTCTGTCAGTTCGCGGCATAGCTTAAAAACGACTTATCAGAACGTAGAAAGTACTATTTTGGTAAAAATCCAACATGCCGAAACGTGAGAGCTTAAAAAAAATATTACTAGAAATATTAATTATCCAGTTTTCCTCAAATTTTACACAAAAATTAAGTGTTACATAGGAATTAACTTTGTTACATTGGTATGAATATAAGATAGCAAAACAAAATAGCAGCTTAATAAAATATTTAAAAAACGAGCCTGAAAAACTACTTAATAGATTAATTTCAAATTTTGTACGAATTGAAGATGGCGGAACAAAATGGTGGCCAAAAAAAATCAGCGTAAAAAACCTTAGTCAATTGATTTTGAATTTTGCATAAGAATTAAATGTGATATAGGGATAAACTGGTATGTATTTAACATGTGTGTCAAATTAAAAACTACTTATTGAATTTATTTTAAATTATGCCCAAAAGTCAAGAGTGGGATTGGTAGAAACTGGTAAAATATTGGTAGAAATCCAATATGATGCCCATTAAAAATGTTTGAAAAGGGAGTATCTATCTGTCACTAAATGACAATGTACTGAATTCAATTAGTTCAAACTTCCCTATTCCTAAAAAACGGGAAAGATTCATAACGAAAGAAATTTCGTGTAAAGGAAATTTACCGATTTTTTACTTTTGAAATCATAAATTCGTTTAATTAATCTAAATTACCCTAAATCTTTAACCTTAACCAAAAAATATTAACTTTTAAAACGCCTTTTCATTTTATAAAATGATGTTATCTTTAGCGTATCAATGTAATATAGACTTATGAAGATTTGTTCAACTTAAAACTGCAAATGCACCGAAATAGGAAATAAAAGAGCTAACCCATTTTTTTGAAGCAGCTATTTTCATAATTTACTGTTTATAGCGAAATATATTAAGCAGTAGCGGACTGCCTACTTTTTTCAGGATGGCGATTCTATTCAAAGGTCCGCATTTTTTTACAGTTTATTTTGGCATTACAAAAGAGTTTCGTTACTGACGACGACAAAAAAAAAGTCTTTGCTTTTTGCATTTTTATGTTGCACAAATATAACACACATTTTTTTGGGGTCCAGCCCGTTGGTGCTCTGTTAGCTTGGGGGCCTGGGTGACAATCGCGGTTTCCATTCTACCAGTGATATTAAGGCTGTTTGTATTAATATTACCTCCATCCATACAGTAACAGTATAATTTAGACAAAAATGAAATATAAAGACTAGCCAAAAACTAGGCGACCTATTACGTTTCTTTTCAATGAAAATACGGTCTTACCATATCTTTTAAAAGTTTCAGAAGAAAAATTTTTATTCTAGGATTAAAAGCACTTGACCGTGCCGATTATTTTGAATGAAAATTCGGACTTGTCATATCTTTTAAAATTTCCAGAAGAAAAATTTAATATTCTAGAACTGAAAACACTTTGGTTTGGTCAACATTATAAGCGAAAAACAATCACAGTATTGTATTTGAAAAAATAAAGTTGAGTGCTCTATCGGAAAAACTATAAAACTCGCAACGTTGTAAATATTATTTTTAGATCCGGCACTATTGATAACCTGCCTGGCAAATTTTATAACGATATGTTAATCCGTTATCGTGATAATTAACCGTTCCGGTGCTATTGAATGAAAATGCGGACTTCCCATATCTTTTAAAATTACCAGACGAAAAATTTAATATCCTAGGATTGAAAACACTTTGGTTTGGTCAACATTATAAGTGAAAAACAATCGTAGTATTGCATTTAAAAAAATAAAGTTAAGAGCTCTATTGAAAAAACTATAAAACCGACAACACTGTAAATATTATTTTTAGGTCCGACACCATTGACAACCTTCCAGTTCCAAATTCCATAACGTTACGTTTATCTGTTACCGAGATATTTGACCGTTCCGGTTCTTTTGGGAAACCCCGTGTAATGCAAAAAACTTTTTAAATACGCTTTGATTAGCTTCACTTGTATGTAACTAACTATCTAACTGACTAACGAACGATGTATGTAAACGATTCTAGGAAATCAATTTCTGGAAGTGTATATTTCAAATACAATAATTTGTTATCATCGAGTTGATCTGATTAGCCCGATGGTACCAAATGGTACCGATAGTACCAGCTAGTAGATCCATTGAGTTTCGGATCATCTGATTTGTTTTGACAAGTCCATTACATAATTTGGTACCATCGAGCTGATTAAATCAGCTCGAATTTGGGCTCATTTGGTTTGTTTTGACGTGTCCAATACATTACCCGTAATATGTCAGATAGGTTAATACCAAAAATCAAAAAAAAATGGGGGTTTAAAAAAAACTAGAAAATTTATTTTCTATGCTCGGTATAGAAAACCCGCTTTTATCAGTAACGCACTAAAAATTACAAAGTAATGTAGTGTTTTTATTCGTTACATTATGTGCATCTCATAAACTTCTTAATCTTCAGTGACTATGCCAAATGCGTGGCGCGCTTTTTGATTACGTTTCGTTTATAAGCATGGACTTTTAATTAATTTTGACAAGACGTAATATAATTCATTGATCAAAAATAAAAAGGCAATTGTCAATGGTTTTTCCATCCCGGCACATGTGGCGATTATAGTCATTTTTGTCTACCCCCCATATTATTTCTATATTTGCATATGCAATGATATTGAGGAACATCCTACACTCTGACCATATTCTATAGCCATAGGATCAACATATATATTTTCCGGCTTATTTAAAAAAAAAGCATGAAATAAAATACATTTTCCAATCCTTTCATTCGTTTACCGGACAGCTAAATTGCTAGCCACTTGAATCTGCATTTTTTTGGTTAAATTTTAGGTTCGAATATTTTTAAAACGAGACGAGATACTGAGGTGCGGTTTCCAGCCGTATCTTGCAAATTTTATTACATATAACCGATGTTAGGCGTAAAACTTACCTAAGCTAAAAAGTTATTTATACAGGGTTTTAAACAAGACTTTGCAAACTTTTCTTCAATTTTTTATTTGTTCCAAAAATCTACAGGGTGTTAAAATATAGGTACATGATCTTTAGGATTGCTAGGTTTTTAACTAACCTTGCCACATTTTTTTCACACCCTGTATATGTTCTGCGTAGTGCAAACCGTACACATTATTAAAAAATATGACTTAAGCGCCCTCTAGCAAGAAACATCAAATGGCTAATAAAAAGTTACAGCCTATTGTGTAGAAAAATTAAATTTTTTGACAAAAAAATCATATCTCAAAAAAATTTAAAAAAAGTCTGAAATTGTTTTTTACAATTTCACCAAGGATTACTCTAATCTAACAATTAGAACTAAGAAATTGTTTTTGTAGATTTTCGGAACAAATAAAAATTTGCAAGATACAACTTAAAACCTCACCTCAGTATCTCGTCTCGTTTTAAAAATATTCGAACTTAAATTTTACCAAAAAATGCAGGTGAACTGTTTGAAGTGGCCAGCAGTTTATTTGAAGTAATTCAATTTTGAACATTGTATTTCTAAATAGCAGGTTGTGACTTGTAAGCCATTATACGATTTTGAGCTTTCTTCATCCACTAGTTGAAGCATTATCCATCATACCACAATATGTATGATGCATTATTCATCAAAATAACAAGATTTTTAAAAGCTGATTTTCAAACCAGACTAATTCTCATTTTTCCGTGATAATCTTCTTTTGATTTAGAAGAACATTAAAAGAAAATATTAATTTGACCCCAAGCCATTCTTGTTCACGGTATTAAAAACGATGTATCTGCAAATAATAACTTAATTAAAAATGGCATCTTAATGATAACATTCTAACGGTCACTTTTTCCATCAACTTTTGTTGTCTTTGCAATGTTAAATTCTGAAATATCCATGTTTCATCCAAGTACACAAAATTAAATATATATTCCTCTTTGATCTTTCCATACATCTTTAAAAATTGGATTCTTCTGAAGGCAATATCTGGTAGTTCCATCATCCCCCTACGTGGATTATCCTAACTCGATTTAAATCCAATTTGCCGATAAAGGAGACGAAATGATGTTTTATCTCCCTCAAAGTTGAATATCCTTTAGTTTATAATGGATATTTCCAAGAGTAACAGTTTCCCCTAAAATATTTTCATTAAATTTTGATTTATATGAGCAGTATTAATTTGTAGTTACGCCACCTTTCATGTGCACGACACATTATTAGTTTACCCTACCAAACTACTCTTCTAATTCAGATATTTGCATGCAAATCTACTTAGAAATCTACTTACTTTTTCGATACATATAGTTTTTTTGATTGCGAATAGAACTGACATCAAGCTGGTCTTGGCTAGTCACGTTTTGCATGTGGCCGTTTTTTCTTTGATGAATTTGGAACTACTTTATTCTACCCTTTTTTCTAAATTCAACTAACGGCACTAATACTTATATTTAGTGCAGCTGAAACATGCTAAAAGAAATCTATTAAATAAAGTGAAACTTAAAATTATTATGAAAAACTTACCTCTCTAACAGCATTTAACGGGAAAATAAATTTAACGGAAAAATAGTTGACAAGAGACGTGACAAGGTGCCGACACTGACTGTTAAACGGTTTTTCGCAACTAAAATCTTTATTAAGACGTACAAAAACAAAGACTTTAACCCAAAATGACTAAACAGAGAAGGACAAAATAAAAAGAATTAACATTTTTTTAAACACAATGATTTGACATTTCAGGATAGATCAAAATACAAGAGTTCTAACCACACTACACCATAACTTGTTACGTTCTGGACGCGCGTTTCGCTAACCAAGTTAGCATCATCAGCAGATGATATAAACTACCTAGTTGTATTTACATTACAAAAACACATTATGTTTAAAACTGTACGTAATGTGCGCTTACATTTTCATCAGCTTGATTAATTTCTAGATCCGAATCATTTGATTCAGTGCCATTGGAAATAAAATTATTTTCACCTTGAAGCTCCAAAACGTTCTCTTTTAGCAACCTTTACGGTTGCACAATCATAAATGTTTACTACTGCAATACATCCATTCACATTAGCCATATTTATAAAGTTAAAAGATTTTCAAAATATATTTTCACTTCACACAGACTCAAATTTTTAAATTTCATAAAGTGACAATAATGCAAAAGAATGGCTCCAGAATTAAATAAAAAAATGTAAACAGATACTCTTTTCTATAATTCTCTCTCTACTAGACTAAACGATGAATACAAAATTTGTGATCACAGAAATTACGCCTTCATCATTCTTCATTTTTTAAAGTTATATAGCAAATTGGACACTCATCCAAAACTTTTTCTGTCACTTAATTTTCCTTTTTATTTATTTTTAATTTTACTCGCTTCAAAACCCTACAATAGGCTCTTTTTCTTTTAGGCATTTAACAAGTTTCAGAATTGTTTGTTACTTCACATTTACAACTTTAAACTGAAACAACAAAAGTGTATTCACCTTTCTTACTTTAAGAGGGAAAAGGAGGACTGGTATGATTCTAAATCATAGGGAGGAGGAATAAATACGTTATAAAGAGAAGGAGAAGGAGGGACTTCTCTCCTTAAATAACTACTCCAGTCTATTTATTTTAAAACATTACGTTTAATAATTCTCTAACACCTTTTGCGTATCGTAGAGGATACCGTCTTGTTGCCACCATAACTGACCCAATACCTCTCTCTAAGGTTCCCTTGAGAATAAAAATTCAAAATCATCAATCAATTAACTACGAGTTCCTTCGGTTGAGTTTCTTCGAAAATAATGGGAACGATAACTTTTTTGTTCTTTATGCCGATCTACACATTAAACGATTCTAGCCCTGTGCCCTAACATCTTGGATCTGTCTTAGATATCCATATATTTTACCAGTAATGTTCATTTAGCTTATTAAATAGCCAATGGGTAGAAAAACAGCAAAAATTAATACTTTTTATGTATAGACTTCCCTACTTGGCAATTTGTGGAGCGAGAAGAGACATATATAAAAAAATTAAAGTATTTGAAGACGACTTTCTAGGTCGGGAAAAATAAATTTGAGGTCGGGCGGCCAATGTAAAAGATAATGAGAAGGTTAATTTAAAATTACTTGTATTTATCTGTACTTTAAATTTATTTTATTTTCGTGTTCCCTAAAAAAATATGTATATAGAAGGTAATCACAGATATTTCCGAGACGGTGATTCAGAATTGCTTAATTTTAAATATCATTGAACTGAATAAAAATGAGATAATAGGTAAAATTTTATAACATTGAGGATTTATCTATATAAAATGTGAACCATTGAAATGTCAATTTTGAATGTTTTAACTTATATTATTCAATATCCCTTTTCATTTTTTATTGAAACTGAGTTGTCTTATTGTCTTAAAATAATTACAAATATTCTTGTTACAGATAGTGAGAAAGTATGGTGGATTCCCAGTTATCGGAACGAGCGTTGAAGACGGCCTAGAAGACAACTTGGAATATAGGCCCTTTGGATGGAATGATATAGCAGACATAGCTGCTGAATTTGGTATAGGTATCTTTCTAATGCCTAGTTTGTACTATGACACTCAAAATGCGTCTAGAAATATACTTAGGGTAAGTACCTATATGTACAGGGTGATCCAAAGGAGAGTAAAACTTCTATATAAAGGTACAGGGTGATGTCATCACCACTATAGGCCAAAAAAAAAAACAAAACAATTGCAATAACTTAAAAAGTCTCAGATTTCAAAAATCCATCTATTTCTTAGACATTTTTGTTAAATGCTTCAACTTGATTACTCTACTAGTTATTGAGATATACAGGATGTGGATATCATAATTCTACTAAAATCTAATCTACGTCTATGACTTCTTTGTTATTTGCACCAAATTGATTACTGCGTTGGTTTCTGAGATATATCGTATCTTAATAAAAATCAAAAGAATCTCAATTTTTTTATCACTTGTCCTAAAACAATAATTACTTAAAATACAAACATTACTTTACTAAAAAACATGCTGTCTCAGAAACCAATACAGCAAATCAATTTTCTGCAAATTACAAAAAAAGTCTTAAATTTAGACTTTTAAAAATTCAACAATTGTTTCGTTTCTTTTTTGACATCGCTACGCCTATACTCATGATGGCGTCAATCTTATTTTAGCTCCTAATAATTACAATTTACTTAGTTAAAAAGCTTCTTGTGTTGAGGGAGCCGGCAGACGAGAGTTGCGACCACAGACTTTTGCCAAAGATAATTTACTATTTATATTGTTTCGCCAAATTTTGTTGATTTTGATTACCTAATTTAAAAGAGTGACAATAGTTTTTGACTTGTTTCAAAAATGTACAGAGCGAATCATTATATTTTGACCCCTACCTACAGGGTTTATTAACCAAGATAGACAAAAAGTTTAAACATCTTTTGGGTTTTTTTAAACCGCCAGAATTCGTTATGAAAAAAACAAACGACTATCGCATGCCTATCTATAAGCCCTAAGAAATATAACGAAATAGGTTTTTTTTAATGGTAGACACCCTGTATTTTTATAATTTTTATGAATATTCTTTTTTGCTGATTTTAATAATATATAGTTTGACTACTTTGGCGGAACCCGTTTTTCAAGTATTCTGGTTTAACTGTAACAAGCTTTGCATTATATTATATTACCTTAGACTTGGGTGGCACGTAATGTTGAAGTTAAACTAAAATATTAATAAACACTTTGCGCCAATATAATCCAATTATATATGTTTAAAATCAGTAGGGAATGGCCTTTCATAAAAAAAAACAATATACAGGGTATTTATTAATAAATAACCCTGTCCTATAGATGAGTATCATAATATAATAACTCAGCCCGTACATACAATTATCTCAAAAAATAAAAATTGTTCTTCTTCCTGTATAAGTTAATAGGTTTAAAACTGCTTTTTGATTAAAATAATATTTAGCGATGTTTCTTTGATTTCGTTATTCAAGTTTTTATAAGAATAAGTTTGTTTTCTATTAAAACGTATGCTTACTCCTAGAAACTTTCTTTCAAGTCAACCTGTATCAAACTTCAACCCCAAAGATTAAAATCAAATTCAATATTCCTCTTTTAACTAAAAGATCTATTCCAATATTTAGTGACTGGAAACCCTGCGACTCATTCCTGTCCGCGAGTCAAGGGTTACCGCACGAAATAATATAGTTTCGGTGAGAATTCATGTCTCCGGATCAATTCAAGGCGTTCCGTTTGAGTTATCTATTGCGTAAGCTATAATGGATCTTTGATCTCGGTAACCAGTGTAGTAATCAAGTTGATACATGTAACAAAAATGTCCTAGAAATAGACGTATTTTTGAAATGTGAGGCTTTTAAAGTTCTTGCATCTGTTTCGCGTTTTCTTGCCGTCACGACTTCTGTAGTGATAAAAACGTCGTTTTTATTTTAGCCGTGAATAATTACATGTTACCACATCAAAAAACTTTTTTCATCAATTTTGATAACCCTGGTAATTTTCGAGTAAACGGCGCTCAGAGTTTTAAGTGAAACCCTTATATATAGTGTTAGATCAAAGTAACTGAGATTTTTAAACAATTTGAATTTACATTGCAAACATTGGTATATCAAATGTAATATATATATATATATATATATATATATATATATATATATATATATATATATAATGACGTATATTTTAGTACATCTTAAGAATCTACGGAGAAAATTAGCCAAAGATATAACCCTTTTTGAAATACCCAATTTTTTTAACTTCAAAGATGACTTATGAAAAACAAGTTTCTAACAGAAACTACTAAAGCTCATGTTCCTATCCATGTCCTAACTTTTTTATAATATTTCCAAAATTAGGAAAAACAGTTAAATATTGTATAGTTAATATTAACATTTGGATAAATATTTTAACTAGCCTTTGAAATATTTATCCAAATCTTGATATGTATTATATGTTTATTTCAAATATATTTCCTTTGTAATATTTATAGAGAATATAGAATAGTATAACAAGATCATGGATTTCGTTTGTTTCTAGGTATCTATTTTATTTAGGTATATAGTTCTCATAATGCGTTTGTGAAGTTAATAGAAATTGGATATCTCTCCTCAAATATTTCGAAAACGGTTATATTTCTACATAGAAGATTTTATATAAAATTTGCCTAGTTTTTTACGTAGACAATAGCTTAACAGAATTATAGACACTCTTAGTAAAGTCAATCGACCGAAAACTTTCGAAAAAAGTGACTGCTCTTCCCTTCGGATTTCTTTGTATAAATATGCCTGGTTTTAGCACAGAAAAAATGAATCTTGAATTTTTTGTATTACACAAAGCTATTTTACGTTTGTAGAAGTACAGCCTTTTTTACTTATTTTTACTTCCCTCCTAAGAGGGAAGTATTGTAATGGTACAAAAATCACTATTCGAGGCTTTCAGATCTTTAAGCTTCAGGGTCCCTAGTTGCCAAAAATCAGGTTTTCTTAATTCCGTCTGTCTCTCTGTCTGCCTTTCACGGCATAGCTGAGAAGAACTACTCACCCGATTTACTTCAAATTTTCGTCAAAAATTAAGGGTCATATTGGGATGACATCGAACGTTATAAAAATCCAACAAGGCGGCCTAATATGACGTTAAAAAAATTCTTACTAAAAATATGATATAAGGATAAACTGGTAGAATTTTGGTGAGGAGTCATTATGGCGAACCAAAATATATTTTTTGAAAAGACCTCCCAAAAAATGTCATAGACTTTGAAATATAGTCCATTAGGCATAAATCTCCATTTACCGCCTTTAAATACAAATCGTCGTAACCGATGTTCGTTTTTTCCTCAAATGTGTCGACTACTAAGGTGAAATATTATTTATACGACAGTTTTTTTAAATCTTACTTAAGATATTTAATATGGCCTTGAGAAAGTCCTACCTTAAAGTATGTATTACAAAAACTGCAAACGATTTAAAGAAAACCATAAAACAATTTTCAGTTTTGATTGTTGATTGTATCAAATATTTTATAAAGCAAAATACTACGAAAATTAAACAGTTTAGATCAAATAAAACTAATTTATTGCCTACATAAAAATATACAAGTTCTGGAGCTCACGTTAATAATCCATAAAACAATAAAAACAAGTTTTGTTGTTTCGAACTTTTCTCCTAATTGCTTTAAACCACGACTTCCTTTTATCACCTACTCTAGGAACCAAGACAACACATTTTTCTGGCGAGTTTACCGATACAGTTTTGCAATATTTTACAAAACCACTCTTAGTTCTCCTGTCCACTTATTTTGTTCATTAATTTATAGATAGATATAAAAATAAATTTAAGAAAAACCTGGATAATTTCAAATTGAGGTTAACAGTTGACGTTTCGACATAATTTCGAATTTCGCGAAAATGTCATTTTCCATTTCCTACGTTGGCAAACTTATTGCTTGTAACGTCATAAGCACTATGTTGCCGGATTGTGTGGCGCTAAAATACTTATTGAAGTATTAAAGTATCTACTTTGTATATATCTATTTATCGGAATTCTTGAATTTTATTGTTTTTGATACATTTTTAAAGTATTTTTACCATTTTTGTTTTTAGTAGGAAAAATAAAATGTTTCGAATTTTATTTAACACAAAAAATAATAAAAGAATATATAATTTTTTAACTAAAGATATTAACTAATTTCATTGTATCTAGATTTCTACTGACAGCATGGAGATTCCAGTACAATTTCGGCAAAGACCAACGCAGTCGTATGAAGAAGCGATAGAAGAAGGTTTCTTTGAAATGGCTAACGAATCACAAAACCAAACCAGAAATACTGTCGGAAGGTCTATTCCAGCCATGGAAATCTTATTAAGAAAGATAGTTCTGAAGCTGAAAAGGGTTCTAGGAAGTCATCGAAGTAACGAATATCTTTTTGATAGAGTGGCGAATATATCGAATTTCATGAAAGGAATTTACTACGGAGGGGTAAGAGTATGTCTTTAATTTATATATATATATATATATATATATATATATATATATATATATATATATATATATGTATATATATGTTGATTCTTAGTCCTTCACGGATGGAAAAATACAATGTGTCTTCATTCCGGGTGTACATCCGTTCATTGCTGTCGTTCTGAAAAGAACACTTTTGCTGACGTTTTGCCAAAATCACATTTGGTATTTTCGAAA
Source organism: Kuschelorhynchus macadamiae (assembly GCA_030620095.1). NCBI lineage: Eukaryota > Metazoa > Arthropoda > Insecta > Coleoptera > Curculionidae > Kuschelorhynchus > Kuschelorhynchus macadamiae. The sequence goes on from JAUTXW010005121.1 coordinate 932,611, forward strand.
CTTTCTTTCTCGCGTCCGAATAGAGACTGACTCAGTATATCAACCGTGGCTGGAGGGTGCAAAAGCCCTTATGAAACTGCAAATAGACAATATTAAGTCTCTACGGAATTTAACCACTCTTAGAATAATAACCAAAAAAAAAGCTTTTTTATAATGCCAAGCTGTCATTAATGAATAATGTCTGGCAGAAGTTAAAGAATTATTGTTCGGGAGTCCAAAAGAATAAAGTTGAAATTCCAGAGTTGTTAAAAAAACCTGATGAAATTAACAATTATTTTTTGTCTTCAATGTCACATTCTCATTCCCTTACAAATGATATGCTTGATTATTATAAAAGAAATATTAAAGATACTATAGTATCTCCTTTAAACTTGATTAAACAGATTAAGTTAAATGCCTCTGGTATTGACTGTTGGAACATTCACTTTATTAAGCTCTGTTGTCCATTTATTCTTCCATTTCTGACTCACGTAGTTAACTTCTGTATAGAAAACTCTGTTTATCCCGATTCTTGGAAGAGGGCTCTGGTAACGCCTCTACCAAAAAATAATGACCCCAAGGATTTTAAAGATTTGAAACCCATTAGTGTTCTGCCATGCCTTTCAAAAATTTTGGAAAAAAATATAAATTATTAGTTAACCAGGTACGTGGAGAGTAATGGGATCCTTCCCGAGACGCAATCAGGCTTCCGGAGGGGTCATGGCTGCTCTACTGCACTGGCAAATGATAGTGATGACATTTTGAAAGCTACAGATCTAGGCCATGTCACGGTTTTGGCTTTGCTAGACTTCTCTAAGGCCTTCGATACAATAAATCACAAAATACTGCTTTCAATTTTACATTATATAGGAATAAGCGATAAGGCTGTATTGTTTTTTACAAATTATCTACCGGGAAAGTCACAGTGTGGATTGGAGAGCAGGTCTCTGTGTATAGTGGAGTACTTCATTATTAGTCCTTTGCTATACGTTATATATACTTCTGGTATTCGCAGTGTTTCTCAGATATGTAGTGTTTAGTACTGTGCAGACGACACACAAATGTACTTATTATTTAACTGAAATAACGTTGTTGACTCCTGTCAGACATTAAACAGTGAGCTAATTTCTTCAAAACCGGCCGGCTGCGATCGCTGAGCTGTCCTGTGACTCGGGTATTGCTTGGCGTTGCCATTGTAAGGATAATATTTCGAGAGATGATTCCACTAAACTTTTACAGGAGCTGGTCACTAAGGTTAGTGCCATAATGACTGACATGTCTGAAATGAAAAATAAACAATCTGATTTTGCAGCCTCCATCAAATTTTACGGAGACAAAATTGACGACTTCAATAAACGGATGGAGTCTTTCAACAAAATGGTTAAAACTGTCGATGAAGTACAGCAAGAGTTATCGACTGTTAAGAGGGAGTGTACGCGTCTTAGGGGTGATATTGAGCTACTTCATCAGCAGGGCCACAAGCATAACTTGGAAATATGCGGAATACCCCGAAGTACCGAAAATGTATTTTCTTTGATCAAGAAAATTGGAGAAACAATCGGCGTATCCCTGGCCGATCAGGACATCGTCACAGGTCACCGTGTGACACGTTTTTCGGCCGATTCCGCGAATAATAACCCGAAAAATATTATTGTTACTTTTTCGTCGCTAAGCACAAGAAACGATTTTCTGGGCGCCGCCAGAAAGCGTAGAAATCCTGGTTTGAATGCTAAAGATCTAGGTTTCACTAAGGACACAAAAATTTTTGTAAATGAACATTTGTCACCTTTCTATAAACTATTACACAAGAAATCCAGGGAGTTTTGCCATAAATCAAATTACCAATTCTGCTGGATTAAAAATATGAAAATATTCGTCAAAAAGATGAAACCTCCCGTGCAGTGTATATTGAAAACGAGAGTATACTCGCCAGACTTCATTCCTAGTTTTTTCTCACAATTATTTGCAATTAATGCGGTGATATGGACTAGATACGGCTTTAATAGATAACTTCCATGTTTACCTTCGGAATACAAGAGGTCTCAGGACTAAATGTGTCGATTTTTTTCAATCTGTGAGCTCAGTTGACTGCAACTGTATCTGTATTACCGAAACTTGGTTGAAGAGTTACATTTCTTCATCGGAATTATTTCCCCCACAATATAACGTCTTTCGACTTGACAGGGACTATGTAATAAGTGGTAAAAGTGATGGCGGTGGTGTATTGACAGCAATCCACATAAACTTTTCGGCTGAGCCTGTTTCGAAGTGGTGCAATGTGAACTGCATAGTTGAGGATTTATGGGTATCTGTCGCGCTGAGAGGAGGTAAGAAATTATATATCTGTACCGTTTACATTCCTCCTCATGCCACTCTGAATAACTATAAGGCTTTCTTATCTAAACTGTTGTCTAAAAATCCAGATAACCATTTTCTTGTGATAGGTGATTGTTCACGCAAATTTGTTCATTTGTAAGAAAAATCGTTCATATCGCTAATGATACAAAGCCATACAAATTCAAATTTATTTGGCACTGCGCATGTCAAGGACAAGCGTCAGCATTCCGAAAAAAAAGGAAAAGGAATGGTGTGTGTGGTGTAAGACAAGCGCACAGTAAGAAGCAATTTCGAAATTCAAAATCAAACCCTTTTATCCAAGTCTCTAAAATGTGTTTTTGAGTGTCAACCCCTTTGCAAGAAGAGTAGACAGGAGCTCCTGTAGGACAGCCGTAGTTTGAAGACCCAAGTAAGTGCCCTTTTATTCAACAATTGTGTTTGTATGGCTACGCGTGGTTTTCAATATTTGGCATAAAATAAATAATTACTAGCGCGTTTACAGTCCCGCGGCTCTATTTTCTATCGAAGAGATCAACATAAAACTCAAAAACCAACATTTTTCTGGTCATTCTCGCCAAATCTAATAAATTTTATTTTTTTAAATTTTTTTACGCAATAAATTAAAAATTTGTTGTTATATTTTCGCCATTTTTGATGTAAATTCCACAACCTGCAACCTGTCGAATAACGTGTAACCTCCCGATACTTTTCTGCACGTGCTGCCGCGCCACCGCATCAGTGGACAGCTGCCAGTTTTAGTTTTCACGGTCACGGTTTGTTTACTTTTGGAAAATCAAACATACAAGACAATTTAAATATTAAGCCGTTTTTTTTAAAATGTTTGATTGTTTATGTGATTTAGTGGTGCATATATTGGTTCGCATTTAATAATCCATTCGTAAATACACGTATTTATATTAATCGTAGAAAATAAAACCCACAATATAAGAAATTTGAAGTGTTGTTTTTGACCGGTGAAATTATTTGCTAATCTGAGGTAAAAATAACAGGTGAGCGATTCTATTTTTATACCCGTTGGGTACATTCATTCTTTAATTTTAATCGATAAACAAAATAAAAAAAAATAACATTCGATATTCTCACTTATTTTTGTTTTAAGGAAAATTTTCTAATCATTTTTTAGCATTTGCATTAAGAATGGCTTTAAATAAACTTATTAATCAGCGAAAAACTTGGAGTATTCGAATTAAAGAAGTGTATGACTTAGGAGTAAAATCGAAAACAGATCCCTCAATAAAATCGGTTTTTAAGGCTGCCTTTGAATCTTTAGAAGATCATTATGATCAGTTTAAAATAACTCATAATCAAACAATTGGTGTTATTGACGATACCGAGTTTGAGAGTCACGATGCTATCAGAAAAGAAACAGATACTTTTTACTACGAAACTAAAGCAACATTTTCTGAATTCTTTCCAAACGGGTTTTTGGCAAATTCCCCGTCTCTTATTCAACACAAAGATGATCTAGGCCCGCTTAAGGTACCTACTTTTGATGGAAATCCTAGAAAGTGGCCAACCTTTTATGATATTTATATTTCTTTGGTTCACGATAACACAAATTATTCAGACATTAGAAAATTTCAGCATTTACTTTCTTTTCTAGAAGGTGAACCTTCCAACCTTTTAAATTCAATTAAAATAACTGCAAAAATTACCAAATAGCATGGGAAACTTTGACAGATAGGTACCAAAACACTAGATTATTAGCTTCAACTTATTGGAACGCAATTTATAATGCCAGCCCTTTAAAAAATAACTCATGTAAAGATCTTAGAAAATTAATTGATATTTTTTCAGAAAACGTTAGCGCTTTAGAAAACTTAAATTTTCCAGTTAAATACTGGTGTTTTTGTCTTTTTTCGATTTTACTATCCAAAATAGATCACTCAACAAGAACTGCATTTGAGTTAAAATATAGTACTACAGGAATTCCAACTTATAACAATTTGATATATTTTTTAACTAATCATTGTAAGGCTCTTGAGTCAGTACAAATATTACCTTCCCAAAATATAGCCAGTTCTATAAACAACAAGGCAAATTCAAAACAGAGTTTCTCAAATTCTAGTACATCCAAAATTCAGTCTGGTCATATTAATTATAAATCCAGTCAACCATCTAATTTTTTAATTCATACACACTCACAATCTAATAAACGGCAAAATAGTCAACCTATTCAAACAAATCAAAACTCAATTTTTTCTCAAAACAAATGTAAACTTTGTAATAATTTGGTTCACCCCCTTTCACAATGTTCTGTTTTTATTTCAAAGTCACCTAGTGACAGATTTGTATATGTTAAACAACAGAACGCATGCGTAAATTGCTTACGATATAATCATGCCTTAAAAGATTGCGTAAGCACATTTAATTGCAAAATATGTCGATTTAGACATCATACACTATTATGTCAACAAAATTTTAATCAAATCTCAAACCATACTAATTCGAATTTGAACCAAAACTTAACTTACAACAATCCAAATCATATTAATTCAAATTCTAATTCAAATAATCTTGATTTATCCTATAATAATTCAAATCAAATGAATTCAACTTTAACTTGTAACAATCCTAACTTTAATTTAATGCAAGGTCAAAATGACTCCTTGAATTGTCCACCACATCGAAATCAATTGCATAGCCAATCTTTAATTCAAAGCACAAGTTGTAATTCGGATTCTAATAAAATTCATATGCCGCAAAATGGCCTTTGCACCTCTTTATCGACTTCTTCCCCTCGTACTACTGTTCTTTTATCTACAGTCAAGATTCAAGTATTGGATTCACGAGGCTATTTTCAAACAATTAGGGCAATATTAGACAGTGGCAGTCAGGCCAATCTAATTAGTGAAAATTGCTTAAATCGCCTAGGGCTTTCTAGGAGAAAATTGTCTATCCCAGTTTTAGGTTTGAATCAGTCTTCTTCTGCCACTAGTGGTATTTCAACCTGCACAATAAAACCTCTTAACCAAACAGAACCCTCTTTTACATTCGAAGTCTTTGTTCTACCTAATCTGTGTGCAAACATGCCTTCAATAAAAATTGATTACTCAAATTGGAAACATATTTTACATCTTAATCTTTCCGATGATACATTCAATATACCGGGTCCTGTAGACATGTTACTGGGTGCTGAACTATACACTCAAATTTTTAAGTCAGGCCGAATACCAGGAGAGCAGGAGCAACCAACAGCCTATGAAACCGTCTTTGGATGGGTTTTATTAGGAAAAACCATGGAGGGTGCTTCTGGTCCCACTATAAATGCATATCTAACTTCATTTGAGGAATCTCTAGATTTTAGCATTAGAAAATTTTGGGAATTAGAGACCATCAAACCTAAAGTATTTCTATCTCCCGAGGAACAAAAATGCGAAGAGATTTTCAGAGAAACCACTACTAGAGAACCATCAGGTCGTTTCGTAGTAAACTTACCCTTTCGCCATTCAGAACCTGATTTAGGTGACACATTTTCCATTGCATATCGCTCCTTTATGGCGCTGGAATCAAGATTTTCAAAAAATCCCGATTTTTACACATTGTATAGCAACTTCATTAGAGACTATATAAACAATGGGCATATGTCTTTAATTCAAAATGATGATCCAAAACCAGCTCTATCTTGTTATTTACCCCACCATGGAGTTGTACGTTTAGATAAATCCACAACAAAACTTCGTGTTGTGTTCAATCCCTCCGTAAAAGGATCAAAGGGCATTAGTTTAAATGAAACCCTTTTAATCGGCCCCAGACTACAAAACGATATATCTGAGATTTTACTTAAATTTCGATTTTATTCTGTCGTATTCCTAACAGATATTAAACAACATTTTTTACAAATTAAAATTAACCCCCTTCATAGAGACTACCAAAGATTACTATGGCGTTTCAATCCTAACGAACTTATTCAAGAATATCGTTTGAACACCGTGACTTTTGGTGTGAGCTCTAGTCCTTATTTGGCAATCCGGACTCTTCAACAATTAGCCACAATAGAACGTCAAAACTACCCTCAAGCTTCTCAGGTATTATTGAATAATACATTCATGGACGACATCTGCGCAGGCGCAGATAATCTAGATGATGCGCTTAGTCTTCAAAGGGATCTTATTGCTTTATTAAAGTTAGGAGGCTTCGAACTTAGAAAATGGGCAAGTAATAATCCCAAACTTCTTTTACATTTGCCACCATCCGATTGCCAAATTCCAGTTACTTTCGAGAACGAGGAATCGACTTCAATCAAAGTTCTTGGGCTTCAATGGTATCCCACTTCAGACACCTTTGCCTACTCTTGTAGACCCTCAGAAAAGTCATGCACTAAAAGAAACATTCTTTCAGCTATAGCTAAAATTTGGGACCCTTTGGGGTTGTTATCGCCAGTTTCATTCTTTGCTAAAACGATAATGCAAAAACTCTGGTTGTGCAATATGTCTTGGGATGAGGAACCCCCTGAACCTATCATTAACCTTTGGATCCAGTTTAGTAGTGAACTAAATAGTCTCTCTCAATTATCTTTGCCTCGCCATATTTTTTCAGAGGATTTACAACGTTGCCAACTCTTTGCATTTTGTGATGCATCAGAACTTGGCTACGCCAGCTGCGTGTATATTCGTATTGAATTGCCTAACTATGAAATCAAATCAAACCTCGTAATTGCAAAATCACGAGTGGCTCCTATTCATACAAAATCAATACCTCGATTAGAACTTCTTGGTGCTACCCTGCTATCAGATTTGTTGGAATTAGTCATTCGAAATTATTCACCTCTTATCACTATAGACGAAATCTTTGCCTTTTCGGATTCAATGGTAACTTTGCATTGGGTCACTACTTCACCCCATAAATGGAAAAGTTTTGTAGCCAATCGTGTAAGCCACATACAGGATGCTATACCCAAAGTACCTTGGTGTCATATACCTTCCGAAGAAAATCCTGCCGACTGTGCCAGTAGAGGTTTAACCCCGAAAAATATTTGTGGTCACCCACTCTGGTTTCATGGTCCGCCCTGGATAACATTACCCAGATCTGAATGGAAATTCAATAAATTTGTAGACAATTTTTATAAGGTCGTACCTAAAGAAGTCTTTCAAGAAGAAAAACCGACTGTACTTTTAGCTACAGTACAACCAAATTATTTCGTTTTGCTAATCAATAAATTTTCAAATCTGCATTTTATTCAAAAAATCATTTGTCATTTTCTTAGAGTTATAAATAATAGGAAAAATAAATCTTCTCCTATTTCCGGAGGATTTTCTGCTCTTGAGCTACATAAATCATTGTTGGTCTTGGTTAAAACAGTTCAACAGGAATGTTTTCCCGATATTATTTTAAAAATTAAAAATCAAGAATTATTACCCAAGCCGATGCGCAAGCTTGCGCCATTTCTAGACGAGTCGGGTTTCATAAGAGAGGGCGGACGTTTGAGACATTCTAACGACCTTACTTTTGAAGCAAAACATCCTATACTCCTACCTAGAAATCATAGGTTAACCAATCTGATTATTCTTCAAACTCACAATAACAATTTCCATCCTGGTCCATTGACTGTGCTTTATCTTATCAGACAAAAATTTTGGATTCTATCTGCTCGTAGAGCTATAAATTCGATTCTTTCAAACTGTATTCGTTGTTTTCGTTCAAAACCAAAACCTTATATGCCATTTATGGCTGACTTGCCCGCGTTTAGAGCGTCTCAGCTAAAATGCTTCTCGCATGTTTGCTTAGACTATGCTGGTCCAATCACGATAGCTGCTTCAAGACAACGTAAGGCACCTACTTTAAAAGCGTACATAGCCATTTTTGTAGATACCTGTGTCAAAGCTATACACATAGAACTCGTTTCTGACCTTACAACTGAGGCTTTTATAGCTGCCCTGAGGCGATTTGTTGCCAGACGCGGTGTTTGTGTACAAATTACTAGCGACTGTGGAACTAACTTTGTGGGGGCTATCAAAGAACTTCAAAATCTTTCTAAATTTGCCGCTGAAAGCTTACACATAAAATGGTGTTTAAACAGTCCCGGCGCTCCTCATTTTAATGGTCTTGCTGAAGCAGGAGTCAAATCAATGAAATCTCATCTTTATAAAACCATTGGTAATCAAAGTTTTACGTTCGAGGAACTTTACACTTTACTAACTCAAATTGAAGCCCTACTGAACTCTAGACCTATCTGTGAGCAAAGCTCCGATCCCAACGATCTTACGCCCTTGACCCCAGGCCATTTCCTAACTATGGAACCTTTAAATTCTTGTCCAGATCCCGATTTGACAACTTTAAAAATCAGTTCTTTGAGCCGTTGGCAGTTAATTCAACGCCTCCATTCCGATTTCTGGAAGCGCTGGAGAAATGAGTATTTAAATACCCTGCAGCAACGCTCAAAATGGAACGATCCTTCAGTTACAATCAAACTCAATTCTTTAGTTTTGATTAAGGATGAAACTAAACCCCCCTTGCGATGGTTGTTAGGTAGAATCGTAGCAATACATCCCGGTCGTGATAAACACATAAGGGTGATTACGGTCAAAACTCAACACGGACTTCTTGTGCGTCCGGTAGTTAAACTATGTCCCTTACCAATGGATTCCCGTTAAATCCTTAACCAAGTATGCATGTCGTGTGACGTCGTTTTTTTTTTTTTTTTGAAATTCAGTTTTATTTTATTATCATTTGGATATTAACTAAAATTATCTAAAAAATATAATTGGATATTTTTTTTTATTATTCCTAGTTCAACGATTAATTTGTTTATATTTTTGTTCAAAATTAACATAGAGTTAAAACTTCGTTTTAAGTGGGCGGAAAAATGTTCACGCAAATTTGTTCATTTGTAAGAAAAATCGTTCATATCGCTAATGATACAAAGCCATACAAATTCAAATTTATTTGGCACTGCGCATGTCAAGGACAAGCGTCAGCATTCCGAAAAAAAAGGAAAAGGAATGGTGTGTGTGTGTAAGACAAGCGCACAGTAAGAAGCAATTTCGAAATTCAAAATCAAACCCTTTTATCCAAGTCTCTAAAATGTGTTTGTGAGTGTCAACCCCTTTGCAAGAAGAGTAGACAGGAGCTCCTGTAGGACAGCCGTAGTTTGAAGACCCAAGTAAGTGCCCTTTTATTCAACAATTGTGTTTGTATGGCTACGCGTGGTTTTCAATATTTGGCATAAAATAAATAATTACTAGCGCGTTTACAGTCCCGCGGCTCTATTTTCTATCGAAGAGATCAACATAAAACTCAAAAACCAACAGTGATCTTAATTTACCAAATCTAAACTGGTTAAAATACAGTGACAATAATGATTTGCGTCCCAGTGACGAGACAGATGCTTGTAGTCAATACTTCTGTGATATATTTTTCCTAAATAATCTAAAACAATACAACCATGTTTTAAATCACAATAATACAGTTTTGGACCTTGTTATATCAAACTCTTTGTTTATGAATGTTGAGAAGTGTTGTACTCCTCTGGTAGTTGAGGATGGTCACCATCCGTCTTTGGATATTATAATTAAGTTAGACTGTGTTAAGAATTTGCACTGTAATTCGTATACCAAAATCAGGTTTTGTGATGCAGATTTTTCTAGATTAAATAACAAAATCAACCAATACAATTGGGTTGATATTTTCAAATCTAAAGATCCCAATGATGATTTAACCACTTTCTACAACATTTTAAACAACCTAATAGATAAATATATACCAAAAGTTAAAATCTCAAAATTCAAACACCCACTCTGGTTTTCCAGACCCAGAATAGCTCTTATTAAATTAAAAAACACTGCTCATAGAAAATGGAAGGTTTATGGTGGCCGCAATAATTACAGTTATTTTTCAGATTTAAGAAAAAGAGTAAAAACTGGTATAAAAAATGACTATAAATATTACATAACAATGACCGAGGATAATATGAATAAAAACACAAAATCCTTCTGGTCTTTCGTAAATAACAGAAAAAATAATAAATCGCCACCCACATACACCTTTCCTTGTAAACTCTAAGGCTTCTTAGCATACTTTCACCTTAAATCATATAACGGAAGATACGATTAAAGAATGTGTAAAGAATCTTAATTCAAACAAAGGGCCAGGTCCTGATGGATTACCCACAATTTTTTTGAAATCCTGCCCAAGTTTATCTCAGCCTCTTCACGTCATATTTAATAAATGTATTCCCCAAAAAATGGAAAATCGCCCAAGTTGTGTCTATCTTTAAATCTGGGGACAGAATGAACATCGCTAATTACCGCCCCATATCACTACTGAATCATTTTTCAAAAGTTTTTGAGTCAGTAAATTTAAAACAACTTTTTTTTGAGGTTAAGTGTGTCTTGGACTGTAACCAGCATGGTTTCTATAAAAAACGTTCTGTTCTAACAAACTTGGTACCGTTCACTCAAAATGTTTGCGAAAGCATGGAGAAGGGTTTGGATACCTGCGCCGTGTACACCGATTTCTCCAAGGCATTTGACAAAGTTCATAACCCGACATTGATAAGAAAGCTTGGCAATTTCGGTGTGCACGGGGCACTTCTTCAGCTCCTTCAAAGTTATTTAGACGGTAGAAGCCAATTCGTAGCTCTTAACAATGCAAAATCTGAGTGCATATATGTAACATCGGGGGTGCCTCAAGGGTCACATTTGGGTCCCATTCTTTTTAGTATATTTTTGAACGATATTGGAGAATGTTTTACTAAATCTGGTTATTATCTACATGCAGACGATCTTAAAATATTTACAACTATTAAAAGTCAAAATGACATTCTTCAACTGCAGAGGAATATAACTAATTTCTGGGATTTTTGTACTTTGAATAGGCTGCACGTCAATCTCGATAAATGTTATGCTATTTTGTTTTCTAAAAAAGTTGCTCAATTAGATTTCACGTTGGATATTTTTTTGAATGTCAAATTAAAATTTGTTGATACGGTGAAAGACTTGGGAGTAATTTTGGACTCCAAATTGTTGTTTGAGACTCATATAGAAACTATTGTTCAACGGGCACAAAGAAATTTAGGTTTTATATTGAGGATCACTAAGGGTTTTAATAACATTCGGTCTTTGATTAATTTGTATAATGCCATAGTCAGACCTATTTTGGAGTACTCATCTACAGTTTGGAATCCATTATACCACAAATATATAAATAGGATTGAATGTGTGCAGAAAAAATTTATTAAGGCTCTAAATTTTCGTTTTAACAGACAGAGACACTTTTCACCTTACGTAGATAATTTATTATTTTACAAGCTGCAAACCCTAGAATCTCGAAGAAAATATTTTGATGTTTTGTTTTTATATAAAGTCATTAATAATCTTGTTGATTCTCAATATTGTATAAGCTATATTTTCTTAAACGCAAATTCTTATGTACTTCGCAATAGGCGACTCTTTGATATTAAAATGTTTCATTCTACCTATTTTTCAAATTCTCTTATGATTAGATGTACACGAACTTATAATTATGTTTCTCAGTTAGACGATAATCTTGAAATATGTGCTAATAACTTGAGACTTTTTAAGAGATTGGTTAGGAAAAATTGTTGCTGAACATTGCTTACGTGCTTATTTGTAATTTTTAGTGTTTTAGTGTAACTCGTTTCACCGATATTTGTTAATATTATAAATCTAATTTGTGTCATCCAGTAATAGGGCAGCTGCGATTGTCTGTTGGATGGCCATTTTTCTAAAATAAAATAAAAAAAGTAAAACATTCTTTATTTTTAAATCCGCAAAAATGTTGTGTTTATTGTTGTTTGGTCCCCAAAATGATGTAAATAGTGTAAAAGGTAAAATTAATATAAAGATAAATGATGTTTCATTAGAAATTAAAGATAGTGCGCGGAATCTTGGCGTAATATTTGACAGTTCGATGAGATTTGAACACCACGTATCGAATTGCATTCAACGTTCTTATGTAAGACTGACATTGATCTATGCCCATCGCCACGATTTGTCAATAAATATTAAGAAGTTGCTGTGTGACTCTCTTGTGCTGTCTATATTTGGTCATGGCGATGTGGTTTACGGAAACTGTTTAACACAAGCGCAGAAAAATAAAATCCAAAAGGTACAAAATTCTTACCTTCGTCTTATATACGGTATTCAGAAATTTGAAAGAATATCTCATAAATTGCATGAAGCAAACTGGCTTAATATGTACGGCAGGAGACCGATGCACTCAGCTAATTTTTATCATAGAATTCTTTATTATACGGGTCCTGCTTACCTACACAACAAAATAATTCTTCGTTGTTATGTTCATAATATAAATATTCGGTTCAAAGGTTTAATAACGCCAACTCTCCATAAGATTTCTAAATTCGAAAGGAGTTTTTCATATAATATTGCTAAAATGTAAAACTCCCTCCCTGTTCATTTAAAATCTTTATCACCGTTAAAATTTAAAATTCAAATTTTTAAGTATTTTTTCAATAGAAAAAATATATTATAAAATAAATATGTATATATATATATATATATATATATATATATATATATATATATATATATATGTATATTAATCTAATTTCAAACTTGTAATGGAACTCTATGAACATATACGCAACGCCTTCTTCCCTTTCTTTATGTATAGTTAATGGTTAAGTAGAGCAGGATGAATGAGCCTTTATCGGCAATTCATATATGGACTTCGCCTTTTTTCACAAAAAGAAATATATGTATATCTAAAAAACTATTCATGTAATTTATATGTGAAAATAAAGACATTATTATTATTTTTATGACTTGTTGTCTCACAGTATTCCTGTGGTTGTATTTTATACTGACAGGATTATACCAAGTTAGTACAAAAAATAAAAATAAAAAAAAGGAAATGGAAAAAAAACAACTATTGTGTATTAAGAAATGATCTAACGATGCTACATGTTTTCAAAATGACCGATTTTTGGATGTTCCTGTGAATGTCTGTATTGAGTCCTAATTGAGCCAAATGCGGTGTAAATGTTGTTGGGGTGAGACCTGTTACTGATATGACGAGAGGAACAATGATGACTCTTTCCTGTTTCCACAGCCTTTTTACTTCCACTGCCAAGTCGGTGTATTTGGCGATCTTTTCACTGTATTTCACTTGGATGTTCTCGTCGTTGGGCAAAGCCATGTAAAATTAAATAAATGATTTTCTCTTTTTTGGATTGAAAGGTGATATCGGGTCTGTTTGCGGGGATTGTTTTATCTGTGTGAGTGTCAATGTCCCAGTAGAGCTTGTAGTCTTCCTTTTCAAGTATGGATGTTGGTGTATAATTGAAGTAAGGGTCTGTGTTCTCAGTTAGTTTGTATGTTGTGGCTAATGCTTGATGAACGGCCATTATTCTGCATCCACTCGTTATGTGATCGATCGTTTCTCTCTGCTGGTGACATTTCCTACACCTCTTGTCTTCAATGGTTGTGTTCTTGATGATGTGTTTTCGGTAGCTTTATATGACTTTATCCAAGCAGGAAGCCTTCTGTTTCGGGGAACAGCTGCCCTTCTTGTAACCACGTATATGAAAGCTTTTTATGGTGTTGATTTATGTGGTATCTGTGTCTTCCGTGAAGTGTTTTTGAGACCAGGTGTTCATTTTTGCTAGGCGTGATTGGATATGACTGTGTGCGTCTGCTGTGTGGCTCGTTTGAGACAGGTCGAGTGGTGTATAATTCTTGTCTGCCTTCACTATTGCCTGGTGGAGGTTAGTTTGTTTGTTGTGGAAGAATTTCTGAGTTCGTAAATTTGTTTTTTATTTAGCGATTGTATATCTATAATTCCCCTCCCTCCTTCTTTTCTCTCGATCGTGAATCTTTCCTTGCATGCGTTAGGATGCAACTTCGTGTGTTTAGTGAATTCGGAGCGTATGAGAATGGAAATGTTTTCTATGTCTGTGTGTGATCATTTAATGATACCAAACGAATACGTAAGAATAGGTATGGCGAAGGTGTTAATAGCTTTTGTTAGATTTCTGGAATTCAGTTTTGTTTTTAGTAGCTTTGGGAGTCTGGTTTTAAATTCCATCTTGAGCTCTGATTTGATACGAGTGTGGTTAATTTTGGTGCTTTGATGAAAGCCTAGGTATCTGTATGTTTCTTCTTTGAGCATGTTATCTATAGTTTCATTGTTAATTGTTTCCCTCGTAGGGTGGTCTTTCCACTGTCCCTTGTTGATATGAAGTAGCTTGCACTTATTTATTCCAAATTCCATGTTGATGTCCAGGGTAAACGTACCTGTGATTTTAAGGAGTTCCTTTAGCTGTGCCTTTGTTCTTGCATATAATTTTATGTCATCTATGTACAAGAGATGGTTTATTTTGTGTAGGTTATTTTTTTGCTGTTTAGTTTGGAATCCGAAGTTTGTGTTATTCAGTGTGTTTGAGAGTGGATTGAGACAGAGGCAGAACCACAAAGCGCTGAGAGCTACTCATGATGTGCCTAAGAAATTGTCTGATGTTTTTATTGACTTTATATAATTCTAGCACTCTGGTTAGCCAACTGTGGGGTATCGAATCAAAGGCTTTTTTATAATCTATGTAACCAGTATGAAGGTTTCTATAATTTTTCCTGGTTTGTTCCATGATGACGCTATCTATTAGCTGCTCCTTGCATCCTCGGCTGTTTTTCCTGCATCCTTTTTGCTCTTCCGTTAGAATGTTTTTGTGTGCTAGATGTTGTTCTATTCTCCTGGTAATTGTGGCTGTGATGATCTTATATAGGGTTGGAGGGCACGTAATAGGTCGGTAATTTGACGGGTTCTTATTGTCTGAATTTTTGGGTTTGAGGTATGTTATTCATTGGGTGAGAAAACTGGGCAGTGTGCTAGGTTTTAAAATAATTTCATTAATTTGGCGAGTGAGAGCTTCAGTTTGTACCAGAAGTTATGAATGTTATCTATTCCAGGACATCTCCAGTTATGCGTGTATTTGATTGTTTCTGCAACTTCTTGTGTTGTCATTACAAAGTCCTCGTGTTCCTCCACGCACTTGTGTCTGTCTTCTTCCGCTTTAATCCATGAAGCGTTATTATTGTGTAGTTTCGGTTCTGACCAAATACTTTTCTAGCATTATGTGAGCTCTTGTTTGGTCGGCGGTTCTATTACTCGTGCCTCCTCATTGCTCATGATTTTTTGTAGAACTATTTTTCGCTTCTTCGAAACAGGTTGTTAGCATCCTTTTTTTCATTTGATTCTTTGTATCTTCGGAGTCTTGCGGCATACACGGATAATTTTTGCTTCAGAGTGTCAAAGATTTCTGCAACCGTGTGATCAGGAGATGCAGATATTCCTCTACACTTTGTGTGATACGTTTTGACTTGTTGCCGTTCATGGATTGGGTAAGATGTCCCAATTGTTTTCTAATTTTTGTTAATTTTAATAATTTTAATAATTAATCTGCCATTTGAATTTTGATTTTATGTTGTTGGTATTTCTGTGTCGTGGCGGGAGTTTCTGATTGTTCTGTGTTATCGTGGATATAGCTGTTGCGTAGATCACTGTATGAATGTCCTCAATTGTGCTCGCATTCGTTATATACTCGGGAATTATATGTTCGTTGATGGTCTTTAGGATTTTATGTGTGTCTCGTTTGAAGATTACACGAGGAATAGGATCTCTTGTTGTAGGATCGGAGCGTGACCATTTGGTTTAGATGTGACTTCATTTCTACTTTGATTGCTTGTGTGAGAGACGGTCTGAGGTGTAGCTGTGTGTATGATGCTTCGGGCGAATGATTCACTTGTCCTGTGCGTTATATGGTGCTTGTCATCTGTCGTGGGTTGTTGCTGGGAGCTTCGCCCCTACTGAGCATTGAGTGAGGTTGCAGATCCTCTTGCACAAAGTTGGGCGGGTTTGTATGTGGGATCGGTTCGGCATCTGCCCCACTGTCCTCAATGAATGAATGTTTAGTTCAGCAGCTACCATAGCTTTGATGTTTTGCAATGCGAGTGAGGTGAGCTTACTGGTCTTAGTGATGACTCTTTTTGATCTATTACTCTCTGTTCTGTGATAAGTGATTTGTATTCTGGATATTGTGCTATGAAAAGTTTATGCAGTTTATGTCCGTATCCTGATGAAATTGTCTCAAGTTGTGTAGTAGGAATGCATCACCATTCGATTCATTTCATCTGTCCATTTTAACCTCTTCCATGGTTTACCTGCCTTGGTAGTTGCAGGAAGTCGTTGCGATATATCCGCTGTTTTAATGGGCTCAAGTTGTTGTGTTTGGTTAGCATCTGTGTCAGATTCATTTGTGTATCCATTTGGGCAGCGCATCATCTGTTCCCTGCCTTTCCCGCCTTGGTGGGTGCCAGTTTAGCCGGCAAAACACTTTCGGGGAGTCAATTTTCCTTTGCCTGGTTGTGATTGTTTCGGTCGAGCTGTCCTTTCCCGCAGCGTCCTCGATCGTTAAGCTGCTCGCCAGATGCTTTGTTGTTTGGATTGATGTTTTGTGGTGTTAGAAGCTTAAAGTGTCCCGACATTGGATCGCCTATTAGTAGAAGGTAGATCATTTTATTGTGTGTTTTTTTGCCTATTATTGTTGGTCTCTCTTTAATGTACATCTATTTTGTTCTTGTTGTTCTTGGTTTTGACAAAAAAGAGAAGATGTGCTTCTGGATTTCCGAGAGAGCAAATATTTCTAGGCTCGTTCCGTATGTAGTGGTTTTGCTCATGAACTTATAATAGTTATCCTTCATGTGAAATAACGAAAATATCTGAAGTTCCGACCAATTTTGTCGTAGGTATTTCAATGCGTCTTCTCGGAGTTTGGCATGATTGTTTTGATGGCCATATATGTGCAAGCTGACTGATCGGAACAGACAACTTCCGTCTCCAACAATATTGGCTCTGATGAAATTCTCGGGTATAGTTTCGGCTGTAGTAGTTTTTTCGGCAAAGGCTCGCCGGTTCGGCCTTTCGCTGCCACCGTCCCGCGTGCTGTCACCTTCAGCAGTGGCTTCAAAGGTGCCCTGGCGAACCCCAGGCAGCGGCTCTTTTCCGAGGTTATTATTATTATTATTATTATTATATGTTGGTTTGTTTCATACAATCTAATGAAAATCCCCAAGAAGCTTCAGCATTTTATTTACAAGGGTAACGCATTTTGAGCGCTTGTTTAGGATACCATATTAGGAGTTCTTTTTATTCATATTAGATACCCAGAGAAAAGACAACCTTTCCGAGACATATATGCCCACCTTAACGCAAATTTAGTAGAGCACGAATCATTTCTCCAGCCCCGTCATAAATTATACACCAAACAAGATAGAGAGAAAAAAGAAATAAACGTATTGGGTTATGTTAAAGAAACATTTCATCTTCTTGCCAGCAAATAAAGGAAGCAACTAGTGTATTCAAGTCTGATGGTTAAGGAAACTTGCAAAAATTTAAATATCGCCCATATGAATTCCACATAGTTCAACATTTACATCCCGTTTTGCCAATGATATTTAGAACAAATCCGTACTGATGAATCGTTTGGCAAACTCGTTATGTGGTCCGCAAATCTTATTTATTAAGTGCATTTGCAATCGCCATATAACTGGTCCGTAGAAAATCACCATTTAATTTTTGAGAGGACACAACAAGGACGCTTTAGGGTTGGGGTCTCGTGTTCCATTTTTGGAAGACGCATGGTCTATAGAATTTTTGAAGGAGGTCTCACAGCGTGTCGGTACTTAGAAATTCTTGAGGAAGATATTCCACAACTGATAGAAAATGATCCATTGTCACTTTATAATGCTGTTTATTTTCAACAAAAAGATGACACAAACCACAACTCAGCGTTTTTAAGGGCATATTTAGAGGATTACTCCCCTTAAAGATGGATTGGTACCCAGGAATCTGTAAGATGGCCCCCTCGATATCCGGAACTTTCGATTTTAGATTTTTTCTTATAGGGTTTTAAGTAAAATAAAAATATATATAAAACATGACTTCAGTCTGTAGCAAAGCTTCGTGCGGCAATCGATTTAACTTTCCGAAATTTGCAAAGAAGGTCTATAATTCTTTTGAACGCTATTAGAAGATTAACGAAGATGTGCCAATTTTGAATACTGGAAAATGTCTGCCATTTTGAAAACCACGTTTGAAAACTTTTTGCTTATTCAAAATGTTGGTGCTTCTCATTTGTTTTTTCTAACTTAAGTTTTAAGTAATATAGGTAATTATTGATTTGTTTTGAGTAAAATTCAATAATTTTGTCATAATTAAGTTCAAATGCTGTAATAAAAGTTGAGTATTAAAAAAGATCTTTTTGAATTAAGTTTGAACGTATTACATTTAGCATACTAATTATTACTTACATGAATTTTGTTTTTAATATATTGTAGCCATAGCATATTACCTACTAAATAGACACACAAATTCTAGAAAATCTTGAATTTTGAGATTATTTTACAAAATAACTGAATACGTATAAATATATTTTTGGAAAGCCCCACATTATTCCTAATAAATATAAATTATAATATAGAGGGTATTCGATTTAAAAAAATTAAGTAGGGATCTATAACTTTTTGACCTGACTCCGTATACTTGTTCTGAAAGCGACACTGAATTCTACGGAAAAAGTTATGCAAGGAACAGTTTTCGGCTTTTTGATAAGTTGTCAGATAGCTGAGATAGGGTGGGTGCCTGAAAATGCAACATTTTCAAAAGGGCTATGAAAATTTTGAATGAATTTTGAATTTTTAATTTCACAAAAAAGTAGCACACTGTCGCGGGAACTGCAACCTTTAAAAATAAGAGAGATACCCCCGCAAAAGTGCCGAAGATAGTATATCCTGTACATACTCAGCAAAATATTTCTCGTCTACAGTCAGCACCGTTTTAATGTTCCCATAAAAATTTTGGGGTTATTTGATAAAATGCTAATATTTTATGTAGTGATAGATTATGTATTGTAAATTATTAAACAAGTGATGAAAACGTATTATCAAGGCACTCATATCCAGTCAGGTGCAATTAATTTATAAAGATATATTATTAAGACCTCGTCTAGTCTCGATCAAAATTCCAAGATAGAGACAAGACGAAATGGGTAAAAGTCAAGGTGAAGCCTTAATTCCAACACGTCTCGTCTCGTGGCCTTACTCATGTTATCTATTCGTGACAAATTTTGTATTTAATTTGTTTAGGTAGTTCCCAACGACACTGAAATTGGACCTATCACAAACGATACAAATTCAGCCTTAGTCACTTTAGGTGAATTAAACGCTTGGACAGTTAAACACTTTGGAGATAATATTAAGGTAATGGAAACATAACTTTTGAATTTGATTTTTTAAAAATGTAAATTTATTTAAAAATTCGAGAAGTATGACAAATCATTTTTTTATATTTGTTAGCTTTTTTTAGACTTCTTATAATAATATTGTGTAATTGATAACGCTGTGTTAAACCTTGTCACTCTGCATTGAATTCTTTTTAGTTAGACTGGGTAGAATATGTCAAAAGACTTCTTCGATATACCTTCGTGGAAGTTGACGAGAATTTCTTGGTACTCCATCCCACTGGCTTACCTAAAACTCTGTACGGAATTTTAAACTGGGTTAAAATGAACGATGAAGAAATTGTGAAAAGTACTGCCCTACTCAGGGCCTTTGTTTATACAGCGTCTGATAGTGATTCTGAAACTAGGGCTGATTTCGAAGAATATTTAAGAGCAACGGCAAAAACCGTATATCCGAGGTAAATATACAATTAAAATCACCTAGTAAAATTTCTTATTATAGTTTAGATTTACACTGTTTATTGTCAACTCAATACCCAAATTGTTAAAATATTTGCCTGCCAGCTCGCACACAAATAATTAATATTTAATAAAAAATAAGCCAAAGCAATATTAGCAGAGTAGTGTAGGTGTCTATATAATAAGTAATTTAAATATAATAATTAAAAAAATATAGAAAAATAAAGTAGGTAATGTTAACCTTGATAATTATTTTATCCTGCTGCAATGCATTTTTGCAAATACTGGTTCAATTTATGCTTGAGTTTTGAAAAAATAATATAAACGTACTGCTCAGGGCGTACATTTTGACAGAAACGAACAGATAGACCGTCAGGACTTTCATAGATATTTTTTAACAGACCGTTTTTTATCACCAGAGACTCTCGTAAAGCCCATTATCCTTTAAGTTTTTGGGATTTAGCTGCAATTTCTTAGTAACAAGGTCTTGGTAAATTTTATAATTTCAGCTAGGTAAGAGTTTTGAAGTGCTGTTCTTTGGCAATGACAAACGTCAGGATCTTCTCATCTCCTCTTTCCTTGTGGCTGCTGCAGTGTTTGCAACTTTCCGGGCATGATCTCCTTGATAAAGCATCAGCATTTTTATGGCTTATTTCTTTCCGATGTTTAACTTTAAAGTCAAATTCCTGTAGGCGCCGCAACCATCTGGCTATTTGTCCCTCGGGATTCTTAAATTGTAGCAAACATTTAAGTGACGCACGGTCCGTTCTTAAAAGGTATTGTTGCTCGTACGAATACGTATGAAAGTGCTCTAATGTTTTAACAATAGCCAGAAGTTCTTTCCTTATCACACAATAGTTGCGTTCAGGTTTAGAAAGAACCTTGCTAAAGTAGGCTATTACTTTTTCTTCGCCATTTTGTATTTGTGACAAAGTACCACCAACAGCGAAATTGCTGGCATCGGTGTCTACGATAAACTTCTAGGATGGCTCAGGGTATAATAACACTGGAGGATTACACAAAGTTTTTTTCAAGTTGTGAAATGCTTCTCCACATTCTTGCTTTCAGTAAGTCGATGTAATGATCTAGTATATGTTTCGGTAATTACATTGCCGAGATATTTAACTTCTTTTTGAAACAACTGGCACTTCTTGAAAACTCAGTTTTAAGCCAGCTATTCTCAGTGTCTGGAAAATAGCTTCAATATTCTTCAAATGGCCTTCAAATATTTCTCCAAGAATAATGATGTCATCTAAACATACTAGGCATGTATCCCATGTCATTCCATGTAATGTCAGTTCCATTAAACGTTCAGAAGTCGCTGGGGCGTTGCATAATTCAAATAACTTGGATTAGGCGTAACTTGTTAATAACCACCTTTCAGGTCTAGGGTCGAGAACCATTTTGATCCTGTTAAAGTGTCCAAGGTATCGTCACTTCTTGGTAAGGGAAAGCTATCTTTGTAGCGTCTTTGAGCCTACGGAAGTCGAAGCAGAATCTGGTGGAGCTGGATTTGCTAACTGCTACATAAGAGCGAAAGAGAGTTAACGCACCACACCGTTCATCAGGTAAAGAAGCAGTGTGCCAGCTTTACGTCATTTTAACCATTTCGCTGCTTTCTTGCACCTCTATAATGTGCGTAGGACGCGCCAGGGCGTCGTACGTGTACACACATTTCCAGCGCTCGTAAGAGTCCCGCATGCACATTATTTTCTTAAAGTACCACCGCTTGCGGAGTCTTTCTTTTGATAATCCTTGTTTTAATATAGATACCCCTTTTTATATAGATACGCTTTCTTACATCATCCTAAAAAAAAGAACCTAACCAGGGCTAACCTAAACGCAATCCTCTTCAAAACACAATTTTTTTCTGTGCCAACAATTAAAAAAACACCAATCAAGACACGGCAAGCAGCGGGACACGTGCGGATATAAAAAATCTGCCTCCCGCATTTTTACGGAGTTTCTGAACTGTTAACTGCGCATAATATAATATTTGAACGAAAATTAATAATCGTTTACAGATTTGGTGCTTGGTAGTTGATACGGCTTTCGAACTATAGTATCTGAAAAACATAATGTTTTTCTTTATGAATAATTAACAGTTTTCTGTCATTTACGTTTATGTATTAATCTAAACTTCTGTTAACATTGATTTGATAAGTAATCGATATATACTCAAACGCACAAGTGCGTTTTTCGCATAGCGGTAACGAATTGTAAAAATGGACCCTCTTGCGCGTTTTACAAAAAGAATTTTAACAGGAACCGTTTTTAATAGTTAATTAGTAATAAATATACGTTATATTCCGAAATATTATAGTTTATTCTAAATATTCTAGGGTCGCACATAGTAATACTAGAGCCAATTTCGCCCGCAGCGAAAGGGTTAAAACTATTTTGCATGAGTCGATAAATAGGGCGATCAACTTAAGGCGCAAGCAGTAGAATCAACTAAAAAATCATAATTTATATTTTTTTTTGAGTTGTATTCAAAATAATATGAAGGTAGCAAAGAAATTATCGTGTCCTCTTTATTTTTTATAAAATTACAACAAAAAATGAGTTTTTATAAAAAAATAAACTTCGGTAATTAATGGAAAATAAAATGTAAAAAAAATTGGCAGGCAATGTTTTAGAATGCATTCGATTTTATTTGAATTTTCTACAATTGATTAGTAATTAAGTAAACATTTTTACAATGACATCAGTCTAAATTTTTTCACTGTTTGAAAAATGATATTTTCCTTATAATACATTACAAAAGAAATTAAACAAAGCATTGAACAAATAATTCCTACAATTGATTCATTCTCCGGTGAACGGTGGGGTGTGCCAACTCTCTTTCATTTTTATGTATAACAGTTAGCAAAGCTTAGGATACTTATAAATTTCAATAGATTCTCTAATTTTTCCTTTATAGAATCCCAAAACTGATGCAAGAACTTTGGTTTCTTTTACATTTAGGACATGTCCAGTGAAATGTTGGTGTTCAGATACTGCAGATTATACAATTTGTTTCTTACTAATACATCGTTCATGTTCCTTAAGTCTAGTCGATTTGGATCGTCCAGTTTCTTCATTATAGACATCGCCACAGGAACAAGGAATTGCCTATACTTTTTCCGTTTGGAAAGTAAAAATGTCCTTTGGCGATCGCAACTATTGTCTAATTTTCTTGTGTGTGTTGAAGATTGTATGTATGTTGGACCAGCGAAGTAACCTTGCAATTTTATCTGTGGTTCCGTGTAAATGGAAGAACTACGTATCTCATAGCTAACTCCTTACTAGTTTTATTTCGTGGAGTAGGATTGTAATATTTTCTATTGATCGTCTGGTATTCTCAGCGCACTATCAATTCCTTCTTAAAGCTTGCGTGAGTTTCTCTGTTTCCTTGTTCTTGTGGCGATGTCGATATTGGAGAAACATGTCGACTAGGCTTAAAGAACATGAACGGTGTATTTAGAAGAAACAAATTGTACAATCTGCTGTATCTGAACACCAGCACTCCACTGGACATATCATAAATGTAAAAGAAAGCAAAGTTCTTGCATCGGTTTCGGGATTCTTCACGGAAAATTACATAAATTATTGAAATGTATGAATATCCTAACAATTTTAATAGAGCTACGGGCTTCAGTCTACATCATACATGGAAACCGATCATTACACTGGGTCATGGTTCGGTGAATACAGGTTAACCATAAATAGCCTCGATCTCTCCGAGCTTATTCAGTGTTTCGATCTCATGAAGTAAAGATCCCTGAATACCCTAAAGATGCCTTGTGCAGTCGAAGGCGAAACATCGGGAAGTGATTCCATTTTGACACGGTCTATACCCAAGGACCATGATTTCTCAATTGAAAAACTTTCGTTTACAGCGTTTATAGTCAAAATTTGACACCTGTCATTTTGACAGAACCTCAACGGCGCGAGATAGGATTCGGGCCTTTTTCTTTTTTTTCGAAAACTTTTTTTAACGATAGGTATCGGACGTAGTTTCGTAAGCTGATTACGGGAATAATAAACAAAAAATCTCATCTCAAAGATTTGACCTTGATCATTTGGTTATTGACCTATGAAGCTCAAAATCTCTATTCGGTAGGTGTTTTGGGTGTCATTAACATCCCTCCTATCCGCGTGATCGTATCTTTTTTCGTTTTTGCGGAACCGTGGACCAAACTTTTAATTATTTTTTAATTTTCTGGGAAACTATTGGTTTGTTACATTTTATTGTAATAAATAAAATTAAATTCCTCGAGGACGAAACGAATTTTTTTTAATTGAAACTTTTTTTGTATCTTTAAAAATTATGGTTTGGCCGTGGCCGGTTGAGTCAAGTTCAGCAAAAAATTAATTTCGTGCTCGAAAGGCACGACAGCAATAATGATGAAGATTAAAAATTTAATAGGAAATATAAATATGGGAACGCGTAGCCGATATCCTCCTAAAAAGGAGTTCTATTTAAGCCCGCGCAGGCGGGCGGTACACATGCTTGTTTCTCGCATAAAAATTTAAGGACAAGAAAAAGAAATTATCTATCCTCTGTTTGAAAAAGATTTGTTTTTTTAGGTCCCTGGTACGTATGTTAATGAATTACGAAACTAACCGCGTTATGTTGTACGTGATGTCATGTATGAAGGAAAGAACAACTCTTTCTGTCAGTAACTTCTTGTTTTTGCACTGTTATATTTTCTAAGAGAATGCCGAATATTTTCAGTGCAGCAAGCAATAGAAAATCTCTATATCTCCGATAATACAAAATATTGACCAGAAATCGAGAGGCTCTAAGTACTAATGAGGTAACATCTGATCCTTCTTGTACGAGATGTTGGTGGCAATTTGCATTTACCCGTGTATTGGTATGCAAGAATATGAGGAGATTTTCGAATTGGTATTGATTTTAATGAAAGAATGTCACATTATTAGTAGTTTATTTTAGGATTTCTCAAGTGTGAAGATTTTTTCACTTGAAAACCCATTAAAATATTTTGCAAGACATTTGCTTACTTTATGTGTAAGTGAATTCTTGGGAAGACCATTGGTCTTGTGTTTTTTCACGCGTTGGTGGTATATGTCTTTAATCAGGTTGTCTGGAGAACCTTATAATGTTCAGACATCTTATATTTTCCTCGTATTCAATTTTATCGATCACGACTTGTCGTTTGTCGGAATGGACTTAATGGATTTCACTTCAAACTTTGACTCCTGTTTAAGGGTAACTTTTTGATGAATTTGTTCTGCCTGTCAGTTGGTAATATCGTCAAGACTTGTAAAGACGATGCATTTAAATGTAAAAAAACGTATTTTTAGTAGTTTCCGGGCGACTTTCGTCCTCGAAGAATGGCACTTAACCTTTGAAATGTTTTACTATAGGTGAAAACTGTAGCACGTTAGATAGTGTGTCGGTTTACGATGCGGAAGTACTAGGGCTCAAATCTTAGGTTGGTCAGCTAATACCTCACCTCATCGTATAAGACAGAGGCAAGCCACCGTAGGAATTATGTCTAGTGAACAACCACAAGATAGTGCTGTTCGGATTTGGCGAAAAAAATGGTGTAGGTACAATATACCTGTGATAATGTGATAATAGCTCTAAATAGCACACAGGCAGGTATGTGCGAGAGCCGCCAAAGCTATCACCTTGTTATAAGAGAAGGCTTAATATTTGAAGAGGTGTTATTTTCGCAGATCTTATCTTCGTTAGACTTGACTTAAAAGAATAATGGATACATTTTTTTTAGATGGAAATACTGCTCAAGAAAAATCATGGACTCTACTGGTACACTATCTTTAGGTTTGGCAGTAACTTATGAATATCAGTTGAAATATTTCGACAATGATAAATTGCAAAACGTAAGTTGAATAATTTCATATTAATCATACTTATAACTTAATTAGTAAGCATGTTTGAAATTTGTCGTCAATTACACGAGTTAGTAATGAACTATTGTTCAGCGCTAGCGAAAAGGCGCGCGGCAGTTACGTTTCCAGTACCATGTGCTACTAATACAGTATATGTTTTCTTTATTTTCTATAAACAGAGGATTATTGTCAACTAAACTGTCAATAAACTTCATTGCTTCCACATGTTGTTGACTTAAATTGATGGCAATCATGCAGTGACTTAGCAATTCTCGGTTGTGTCCTTAAGCAAAAGAACTGATTGGGTATGGTCGCCATATGTTCGAACTTAAATTAAAAAAACTTTGTTAACCTCTTGTAATTTTAAGTATCGAGGAAAAAAAGGTCACACCTTTTAGAAATTTCAATCAGGGATACCAACTGTAAGTGAAGATGCCTTTTTTGGTGATTTGCATTGCTCTCTAGAAGGTTTGGGTCCATCACATACAAATAATTGGTAATATTCCTGAAAATATTACCTCGAAAATTTCGGAGAATCGAAGAATATTATGGTAAAATTATAGACAGGATATTACTCTAGCTTGTGGTAATATTACCGTAATATTATAAGTTCTAATTAGTTAGCTAAGATAAGTAAGTAGCTAAGCTAATGTAAAGTCATTTGGGTTAGTCAGGTTTATAAATTGGTATCAGGTAAATTACGTATGGAATAATTAGTAGAATGGAATTAGTAGATTGAAACCCATTAGACACTGAATAAAACCTCTATAACTTTGATTTCCACTATATTATATTAAACCATGACAATTTTTTCGACACACAGTGTCTGCTTCGGATGGAGTTTATAGTTTGTAAACTGTAAATTCCATCAGAAGAAGACACATACACCCGTATTCACTAAAGAAGTTAACATTTAGACCAGATCTAACTTGACAGTTATATGTCTTGATGACATTTTTAACAATTGAACAAATAATTTTTCTAAATGTCACAATTACAAAATGACAGCGACATAAGCAAAACATAAGTGGCGAACTAAGAGTTTCAAGTATCATGGCAACTAGACCTGGTTTAACTCTTAAACTTTTTTAATTAGGGGGTGCGTGTCGAAACAATTTTCATGGTTTAATGTAATATAGTGGAAATTAAAGTTATAGTCATTTTATTCAGTCTAATAATTAAATTGAAGAGTAGTAACGAAATTATTGTTTTAGTATTTTAAATATGTGTGCTAGTAACTAATGTGGTCGTAGTCAATTTTTATAAGATATAATCATTTGTCCTTTTATTTTCACAGGCTATGTCAGTTATAAATAACCTTCAATCGGCCTTTAAAGAAGTAATACAAGAGGCTAACTGGATGGATGATGATTCGAAAGCAGCTGCTCAAACCAAAGCTGATAATATCGTTACACTTTTAGGTGAGAAAGCTGTGTTCTTTAGTCTTAGTCCGGATGGAAAAGTAGGATGTGTTATTGTACATCAGTTCTCATCCGACTGAACAAAGTCTACAGTTGATTATGTATGTTTAAATAATATAAAACTACGTGTTTTAAATCTAAACCCTTATATCTGACACGATACATATAATTGTTAGTTAACATATAATGAATTGTTATGTTGGTATTCTTTTACATATCTAAATGTTTAATACAAGCTACAATTAAGTGCATTGAAAAACTATAATATGTATGAAGAAAATTTGGTCAGTTTTAAATATCACTTGTATACTTGAACCAACAAAAAATAGACCTTTAAATGCAAATGTTGAAATAACTAATAATAAAATAATTAAGTACACTCTACTTTGATACAAAATCTTAAATTGCATCGATGAGATAACGTTTAGTAAAAAACCAATAATAAGCATAATACACATTTATTTGCCATATCCGGAATCAGCCATCAGTCATAGCAGACACCAAATGCTTAGTAAAACTAACAAACCTCCAAGAAAACAATTTTTTTTAAACTTGACAAACTAAAGTAACTTTATATCTAAGGATAATTTTGAAGAATAAGAAATAAGAATTAGGTGTTTTGTGCGAAACAAGCAAAATCCTGGGGCGGCCCATATACATACAATAAAAAGAATACTCGTCAACACCAACAGTGTTATTCATTGAGTAGGAAATCTTTATTCGAAAAAAATCCACGGGGAACTAGGTGGGCGTGCATGTGGTAAAAATGAAACGTGACGTTGCTCCGTTTCAATATGGAGGAAATGATCGAATGTGCATATGTATCGAATTACTTTTTTCAAGGCTTGCAGAAAAATCACTGTTGAAATTTTCATGTCTCCTAAAATTACCGTTTTCTTCATTTTTTGAACCAAATGCTTTTTTTTCTTTCTTCCGCATTTAAATTAAGAAACTTGATGATAGTCTCTCGAATCCGAAACGTAGAATTAAAAAATTAACCTTTTCGTTTTGTTGAGGAGAAAAATTAATTTCAATTAATCCTAAAATTTTACGAAAACCAAAAATCTGGAAAAAACAAGGCTCCAGTAGAAACATTAGTAATCTGGCATAATTGTAAAGAACAAATCCTAACAAAGGAACAAAACAAGAAATGCTATAACTCAGTATCATAATCACGTAAGCTTCTCAATAAAATAGCTAAACCTAGGGCGAGGCAGAGCAGAATTCGGTTTGGGCCATTAAACCGAGTTCTACCTTGTTTCAGTGAAACAATAAAAAAAACGACGAAATAAATCAACAACTAACAACAAATATATTTAAAATTACTGAAAACTAAAAAAAAATTCCATGTACAACACAAAGTTGCAATCTTTCCTGTATCGATTGGACTGCAGCCTCCACGTCTGCTATAGAGATACTGAGAGGGTTGAGTCCAATCGACACAGGAAATATCGCAACTTTGTATTGACAATGACGGTCGGCATTTTGAGCATTTGCGAAAGTAAATTTTAAATATATTTGTTGTAAGTTTATTGTTAGTTCATTTCGTTCACACCATCTAGTGATCACTAACAAAGTCATTACGGTACAGTTTATGACTCTACGAGTAGAGCACTTTCTTTCGACAAGTTGAATAAAATCGGGTCATCCAAAACAGATATCAACATTTGAAAGTAAAAATGTTTGACCTTCCCCTTGGTTGAAGAATATAATGATTATATTTTCAACATACCTCAATTAGGGAAATTTAAGAGAAAATTTTTACACTTTTGTGATGCTCTTACACCCCCTAGTGGCCAACTTTCGAACTTGAAAATAATTTACAGCGATTTATCTTGCCCGATTTACCTATAAATCTTTTTTTCATTAAGTTCTGTCAATAACGGTTCCCGAGCGTATAGGGAAAGCCTTTATCGAAAACTGTTGGAGGGAGAGCAACATTTGTAGTTAAGCCACTGTCTAGACATCCATGAAATGCGAAGGTTCTATTTTGACATATAATTGAACTGAGAATGTTGAAATAAGCAAGCACATGTAGAGTGTTCATTTTAAAACAAAAAGCATAAACTCGAAAACAAAAAGTTTAAATTGTTCTATTTAGCCAACCAAAACTATATTCTAATATGTTGTTATATATTTCTTTCCTTACCTTTCTTTCTAGTTATCACCGATGAACCTAGATTAACTGTAAACTATTTAACTCAATTTTAGGATACCCAGAGTTCATAAAAAACGTAAAACACCTAAATCATTTCTATGAAAATCTGCAAGTAACGTCTTGGGACCATTACGAAAATGCTAAAAGGTTACGAGCTTTCCAGCAAGCATACACTCTAAATATGATTAGCAGGAGAGAAAGGACAGCGTAAGTAAAATTAATTACATAAATTGAGTTATTATAACTACATGATGTTCAGTTTGAAAAAAAATCCACAATTATCTAAATAAAAACTAGAACGGAAGAAATCATTGTTCTTGGGATTAGACCGTGTCAAATTGGAGTTATTACCTGATGTTTCGCCTTCAGTTGCACGAGGCATCTTCAGGGATCTTTACTCCAGGAAATCTGATTACTGACTGAACTCGGAGAGATTCAGGCGGGCCTTTATGTCCGACTTGTGCTCTCGGTTTCTACGTGTGATGTATACCGTATCACGTATCTCTATTGAAGTTTCTTGTATGTTTGAAAACTTCGATAGATTCTCTAATCTTTCGTTTTAAAAAATCCTGGAATCGAAGCAAAAACCATGGTTTCTTTTACATTTATAATATGGCCAGGGGAATGCTGGTATTCAGCTACAGCAGATTGGACAATTTGTTTCTTTTTAATACATCGTTCATGTTCCTTAAGTTTAATGGATATTGAGCCTCCTGTCCTCCCTCATACACTTCTCCACAGGAGCATGGAATTTTATATTTTCCTTCCGTTTGGAAAGATACAATATCTTTGATATTGTATCTTTCTTCTTAGATATATAGAGACAAACTGTAAAAAATGTGATATGAATTCAAAATGACGGACAAATAAAATGTTAGAAAAATCAACGTTAAAAATAGTTCTTATTCAATCGATTTCAAATTTTGTACACAAATTAGTTGTGATATACTTGTAAAATTTTGGTATGATTTCAACATGACGGAACAAAATGGCCATCTAGTGAAATTAACGAAAAAATAATGTAAAAAAAATTGCTTATTATATTTATTTTTAATTTTGCCGAAAAATCAAGTGTGGCATAGGAAGAAACTAGTAAAATATGGGTTCGAATCTAATTTGGAGGAACAAAATGGAACCGAGGAAAAATCTTTGAAATGATAGTATATTTGTTATACTAACTGACTATGTGCAGATCTAAATTGTGTCATATTTCACTACTGCTAATGAAAGGAAAGATTCACAACGCGGAAAGTACCAGGCAAAGCACAAATCTTTGGATATCTTTCTAGTTTCATCTGATTCCCATAACTGATCGTTGATTAAGTATACCCCTATACAGTTAACTAGAATAGCGTCCTTATGGAAGACACTTCGACTTTCAATTTATATGCCTAAGCTTATTTTATTAAGATTCCTATAAACTGAATAAAGACAATTATCTAATTTTTCCGAACTTTTCATCACGCATGCATTTAAATGTGCAATTTATGAACTTTTGTTAAAATTAAAAATAACAATTTTTTATCTTTGCTTCATTTCTTGTTCTGGAAAGTTCGTTCGTTTAACTTTACACTTCTTCTGAGCCCATAACCTGCAATAAATTAGAGCAAACAGGGTCGAAGAAATAAGTAACATTTCTTATTTATACACCAGCAACAAAACATCTAATATATTATAAAAAATATAACATACACATGTAGTACTTCTTGATACAAGTAACATTTCCAATATTTTGATTTAACTATATTATCGTTAGTAATATTTATATGCATACATTTCGAGCTAGATTTAGATGTTTTTTTCTTTTATTTTTAGGTGGGAAAAGTCTCCATTTGATGCAAATGCATACTATAATCGACAAAATAACAGAATAAGTAAGATTTTACTGTTTTGACTACTATTTATCATATTGCAATACAGAATTTTTAAATTATATAAGCAAACCCCATTTTAATACTTCTCATCTGATTTTTTTTTCATATTCTATATTTTTAAATTATAGTTTTTGCTGATTAATGCCTCTCTCGCAATTCAGAGGGTCCCATCATATTTTGATCACCCGTTTATCTCTGTGATGAAAATGTAAAAAAATTAAATGCAAAAAATGACTCTTTAGGTTTTAAATTTTTTTACAAAAATAACTGGGATATACAGAAAAAAGTTAAGAGCGAAATACATACATACTTTTACAAGAATACAAATATTTTTGTAAAAGCTATAGAAGATAGAAAATATGTTTTATAAGTAGTGCCTATTCCTCACACCATAATTAATATTCTCTTGGTTGAACCCTAAATAAAAGAATTTTAAAGATTTTTCGTTAATAACTCGATAAAAATATTTATCTTAATAATATAATTCAGAACGTATCTTGTTTATATAATAATTCATAAGTTATTTAAATTACAGTTTTTCATATACTATATTTTTGATATTTTAGTTTTCCCAGTGGCTATGCTGAATCCTATATTTTTCCAAAGTTCTATTAGGTAAGTATAATAAATTAGGAAAAACATTTTTCCAGTATATTACAAAAACCTCAAATAAATTCTTCAAGAACATTTCTATTGTTAAATCTGAACTATTAAGCGTTTTTTAAGTTTGGATCAATATGAACAAGTTCATTTTGACATCTTCAAATACTAGATATAGTATAATAGGCTGCAAGAGTTAGTGATGCCGCAGGACGAGACAAAACTTGTGCTCTCCTTTCGTCTCAAATTTTAAATAGTAACCTTCAGCTTGTAGATACAGTTACATACGTCTTACCATTTTTGTCAAAGGTTATTACCACATCAATAAAATTCTTAGGATTTCCTTTTATAAAACGTTACATAGCAAAAATTGAGTTTTAAGATTGTTTCTAATACATAAGTGTTTCTTAGAAAATCGCATGTGTTTCTTATATTTTTTGAAGATTTTAAAATTAAATATTGGTCTTGCACCTCTAACTGATTTTAATAATAATAATAATTTTTTTCGTACTACATGACGTACAGACATTTTATTTATAGTTTTAACAAATTCAATAAATACACGAATTTCATAGTTTTATCTAAACCGATAGGATTTGCTAAAAAAAATAAACAAATGACTATTGGAAGGAACAAAAATGAGCATGGACTATTTTTATTGAAACCTCCTGTATGTTACTATTTCATTAATTGGGTCTTTTTTGCTGATTATAAATTTAATAGGTTTGGTAGCTTTATCCACCGAACATTTGTTCGGTGCTTTATCTTTGAGGGTAAGTGAGGAAATTGACAAAAACCTTACCATAAGAGACAGTATATTATACTGTATTTAAATGTGTGTGTTAGTACTTAAAATGATTGTCTGCTTCTAACAATTGCCCCATAAGTTAAGATTTTTGTCAATTTTATCAGTTGTTTTTAAAGATAAAGCTATCAAACTTGCAATGATAATCAGCAAGAAGGGATCCATTCATCACACACTTCATACATACTGTGTATTTAAAATAATATTTTATTGTCATTTTTTTACTTTCCAAATTTCTTTATTTTCTTAACAAGTCCTGGCGTCTCAGATAAAAACTTAATTCTGGTGAACTCAAAAGAACTACTCGAATATTATTGATTTTTCAGTGATCTTTAAACCTCTATGAATATTTCGGATTGGGGAAATTTAAAAGCCAAATATTACTCCACCAAATATTAATGTCTTATCAAACCCCCTTTTTAATATCCCGTCTAAATACTTAATAATCTAAAGTTTCCTTGATAAATGCTACATTTATTTGTTTATAATTTCTACTCTTGGGGCAGAAGGTGGTACTTCTTTTACAAATGGAATGTCGATCTTCTTTTAGGAAAGACGATTTATAGTCTTATGTCAAAAAATTACTCTATCTCTGTTGTCTTAAAGGAATTTATTTAGTAATTAAAATTAAAAAAGATTGAAAAAAAAATTTAGAAGTTTATGTACTTACCTATGTACCTATTTAAAATATGTTAAAAAAACAAAATGTTGTCAATATTTATGTCCACTTATTTTTATTACCTAGCCCTACAATAACAGGGGTAGTAATAATACACTAATAGAGAAGATTTTTTTGTATTCCAGTTTATATAATTTTATTTTTAAATCTATTAACAATTTCCAATGTAGTCCTATAAAATTTAGTAAATATCAAAAGTTCCACTTTTGATTCCATGAGACGCTCCATTCACGTAGAGCAAAATAGTTTTGCACTTTCCTATCTTAGTTTCGAAAAATCTCTCGTTTATATTAACTTACGGTTTAAATTCCGATTTTAACACTTCCGGTTAAACCAAAAGTAATATCAGGTGTTGTGATACGTCTTTTATAAATAAGGTAAGAAAGTCTATACCCTTTTGCTTGCAGTCAAGTCATTTAGCTTCTATAGAGTCTCAAAGTAGCACTTTGTTAGTGGAGTTTAAAAATGGAATAATATATTGCTGCCCGCCTCGGAAGAACGAATCACCCAGTAAATAGAAAAACATCTTCTCTACTAAAAGTCTTTTGTATTTAACACCTATCTATAGTTACAGATGTAAAGTAGTGTCCTGTCCCAAGTTGGTTTTAACGTTGTCATAATAATTACTTTTATTAAATAAAAGTTGAAATTTTACGTAGTGATAAATTATACTGGGTTGTTTAAAAGAAACGCACAAAATTCATATCTTCTGATGAGTAATTTTTCACAAAACCGCAGAAATACGAAAAGTGATATAAATGGTTGTCCGTTTTTTTTTTGTAATATTTTCATTTTCAGCCCCCTACCTGCAACCCCTTAATTTGTAGGCACCCCAACTTTTTTTTCAAATGGCAACCTAGGTCATGTGAGGGCTCTATAGGAAGATCTTCTAAACCTGAAAGCAACAAATTAGGGATCTACTCATTTCGTTACAGTAAAATGAGTCCCCATAAGTTTTTAATTAAAATTAACTATCAAAGTAGATCCTTATGATGTAATGCGGAACGACCTTGGTTAGCATTAATTATTAGACCGCATCAACCTATCCAGTGACTTGGGAAAATGTCATTGAATTATCTTGAGAGGATTGATTAAGCGATAGCGGTATATATTATTACCGCCTACGTTAAGTTTCCTAAAAAAAAAATGTTTAAATTGCAAAATGCAGGTAAAAAGGTACCCAATTTCTTGATATTCTAGGACAGTTTTTCCCACATATGGTTGTTTATTTGGTAAATACCCACACACACAAAGTAATAAATTCAGTTAATTTTTTAGTTTGATCACATTGAGTGGTAAACGAGTGTTAATATTTTAGAACTTTGACATTTTTGAATTATGTTGCTCTCAAAAAAGGCAGCCTATTGGAATTTTGTTATTGTTGGTTTGTGGAGACATAGTACAGAGCCAGGATGAAGCTTGTGTGTTGTGCGATTAACTGAAGACAAAAAACTTGATACACTCCTATCAGTACAAGAGAGTCCACATTCTTCAGCTAAACGATATCAGTAGGGTTTCTGTACAACGAAACTTCTTGAAGATGATTACGGTAGGAGATTTCGATTCTGTGAATAAATGATGAGAAGATATGATGAAAATAACATATTTTTTCAAAATATTATCTTCTCCGATGAGATTACATTTTATTTTAAAATGATCAATAGACATAATTATCGATTCTGGTCTGATCAAAATTCACAGTGGTTACGTGAGGGATATACACAACATCCCCAAAAAGTCAATGTGTGGGCTGGCATAATAAATAACCGAATTTTAAATCAAACTTCTTTGAAGAAAATCTTATTGCTAAGCATTCCTTAGATTTTCTTTGCATTAGCAGTAGTGTTTCCTAGGAAGGGTGATCCAGATATTCCCTATGAAAGAATATGGTTTCAACAAGGTGGCGCACCATCGTATAAAAATATTCCAAGATACTTGGACGAAATTTTTCCAAATCGGTGGATAGGTCGACGGTGTCCCATTGAAAGGCCACCAGCCACATTAGCCGAATCAGGTAAGTGCTAAGAATCCCCCTCGAATATTATTTTATATAAAAAACTTATGTGGACTCGTTTTACTATAACGAAATGAGCAGACCCCTAATTCGTTGCTAGTGCCGAATTCAGTTTTAGAAGACCTTCTCATAGAGCCCACATGACCTAGGGTTGTAGCGAGGGGGCTGAAAATATTACAAAAAGACGTTTAAACCACTTCACGTGTTTTAGCGTTTTTGTGAAAAATTGCTCATACAGAAGATATGAATTTTGTACGTTTTTTTTAAACAACCCTGTACATTATATATTTTCAAATGATTTGATAAACACTTTCAAGTGACTTACTTCTAATCAGGTGCGATAAAATGTATGCGCGTAGGGTTCGTTGTATGTATTTATCGCTAAAATTTCATCTTTCTTGGTCTACATATTTATTTAACTTTTAACTTCATATTCATTTAACTTTTAACCGGACAAATTATTGTACTTTAAGTCGAGACCTGATCTCGTCTCATTCTAACCAAAATTACGGGCACGAGAGGAAACGAGATCAGCCAAAGTCGAGACGAGACGGAAGGAAGTCTTAACCTCGTCTCGTCTCGTCTAGTGACATCACTAGCAACAATTGAGAGGGCAAGTCCCCTCTAAGCTTTCACTATAAATTTTAATGTACGCAACCTTAACATAAGTATTCAAATTGGAAATCTTAAATGACTTTACATCAAATTTTAGCCTTTTTGACTATAGTCGAATAGGAATGATAATAGCTCACGAAATTACCCATGGTTTTGACAGTCAAGGTTTCCTATATAACCCAGAGGGAGTAATAGAGCCATGGTGGACTAATGAAACAATCCAAAATTTCAGACATAATACCCAATGTTTCATAGACCAGTATTCGAACTATACAATCCCAGAGATCAATGGCACAGTAAGTATTAAGTTCGGTTTATCAGTCCTGTGAAAAAGAAAACAAAAATATATTTTTTTCTATTTTTTAAATTCCTGATTGCAGTAATATAATGCAGTACTGCGTCTTTGGATACAACTGCCGCAAGCTTTATTAAACTTAAAATGTCAAACCAAAAGATCCTCCAGTCGTTAAGTGGTATATTTAGAGAAGTGAACCCACAGCCTATGTAATATCTTATATAAATCTCCTGATAAAAAAATGAGTGGCATGAAGTAGTAATTATGCCAACACACAAAAAATGGGACGAAATGAGAGTTGCAACTAACGCGAAATAGCCTTACTGAACCCGGCCCTACCCAACCTCACTTTCCCTGTAGAATCTCCTTACTAACCTCTTTTTAGTCGACGAGGTGGAGCAGTTCTTTGTTTCGGATCATATTGAGCCAAAAATACGTATAATTCTTTTGAGACAGCGGTTAGCAAATCCCTGCAGTTTTGTTGTTAGTCTTTCTGTTACTTTCCATATCTCACAGGCATATAGAAGCACAGATTTTACGTTGGTGTTAAAAACCTTGATTTTTATTTGTACGTTCAGTTGTCTGGAATTCCCTACATTTTTTAATTGCCCATATGCTCGCGCCTTCCTAATTTTGTTTTGAATGTTCGCCCCATTTTTATTGATTACGTTTCCAACGTAAGTAAATGCATTGCAGTCTTCAATAGCAGAGCCAGTGATGATGAGCGGCGCTTTTATATTGGTTTTTCTAAGCATGGACTTTTGAGGTCGTACTTCCCCGTTTCTGTTCTTAAGATTTCTAGCATGTAGGCATAGTCTAAATCGGAGAGATGTGAGCTGAGTGTCCAACGGAGGTCTCTGGATTCTGTGTTGACTCTCATCATGATTGTGTCCAAGACTATATTGAACAAAAGATTCGGGAGTGTGCAGCCCTGTCTGACTCCTGTTGTTAGTTCAAAGTGATCCGATGTTTGTCCGCAGTGTAAGACGTCACAGGTTGCTTCCCTGAAAAGTTCTTGTATGAGAGCAATTAATTTGTCCAGTACTTCTTTTTGATGCAGGCATTTCCAAATCGCTATATGTGGAATGCGATCGAAGGCTCTTAGGAAGTCAATAAACACTAGGGATAGGGAGCTGTTCCTTTCGGCTGGAGGTAACCTTTCTTTGGTAATTATGGATCCCTGTTTCCAGTTAGCTGGATCTTGTTTGTTTCCGATGCTCTCTTTATTGGCATTTGCATGTACACTTCAAACAAGCCTATTACAGTGTACGTACACCGAAACCTTTGGAAACCACGGAAAAACTCGGTTTTCCGATGAACCTCAACCGTATTTATCAGTGGAGCGAAAATATAGTAAAATATAAAATTTATAGCTTTAATTATAAAATTTAATGATAAATTATCTATAAATAAAAGTCAGAACTGTCTTAAACAAGGGGATATCACCTGGCCGTTGGTATTTAACATAGCTTTGGAATAAGTTATACGGAAGGCGTGATAGACACTCCCACACGATGTTCAGTAACAATGGCCTTAAACTACTGCTAGCATTTGATGTGATGGGTAAACATAGGTCTAAACATCAACGAAAAAATGCAAGTACATGTATACTACTACAAACAGCCGAATAAGACCTACGACAAAATGTAACATAGGTGACTACAACTTCAAGATACAATAATATTGGAAAATGCAAGTGGAACCGAAGAGGTCAATAGCAGAATACAAGCGGGCAATAAATTTAATAAGAAAGACAATAATAAGACCGGTAACTATGAATGGTTGTGAGGCATAAACACTAACGGTGGCAAACGAGGAACGACCTCGAATATTTAAATCTTTTCTACGACTGCTATCAAAATGTCACAAAATCACAACCAACAAGGTCTCCAACCAACTAATTTTACATGTTTGTGGAAAATCATTTCCCACAGGTCAAATTGGTTCGTCATATCTTGTAAAAATAGGAGAGTAATAGTGAATTTAAGTATACACACCAAATGCCGTCGAAGGAAAACTACAATGCATAACACAAAAATCTTTTTTGGCTTTTTCGCAACTGAATAAAAATATTTAACTTTAAATTAATTATTAAAGAGAAAAACATATGATCGGCGCACTGATGAGCCCCGATAGGATGAAAGTATTTGTACAACTACTATGTGTCTATAAAAACTTAAGGTAAATAATATAATTTCTTATGCTTGCTTAAATAATATTGTTTATATTATGTATCGAAACATTCCGTAGACAGACTAGTCTACATGTTGAGGTATGTAATTATATTAAATATTTGCTTCAATTAATTTAAAGTTAAATATTTTTATTCAGTTGCGAAAAAGCCAAAAAAGATTTTTGTTTGTCAATCTAAACGCAACAAATAATTTGAACACATTTAAAAAAATGCATCACACGTTTGAAAATCCATTTTTAAAAGTTGTTCACAATATACTGTTGAGGAAGAGTGACCCTAAAATGTTCACTGCTTGTTACTACCATATGTAAAATAAAGGCACAAAAAAAAGTTTATTTTTATTCAATAAACCATGGTATTGCAGAAAAAATTAGAATAAAAATTCACTCTACTTTTTACAGAAGTTCTTTTTCACATTAACATCTATGAATTTCGATGCATTAAGACGGCTTGTTTGTGTTCCTTCAAGAATTTTGAGTCAAGTTGAAGTAGTGAGGTTTTAGAAAATTTGCTCTTGTCCTTTAAAGAAGTAAATCCTTAATTAGATTCCTTAGGAAGCTTACTAAGTTTGGCCCCTCACAAAAAGCTATATACTATAAGGAAAAGGGCAACATCCCAGTGTTAAGACCGAAATTTGGCAAGATTAGCTAAACAAAACTATGATCAGAATATTAAAAAACATTGGTGTTGATTCATGTTGGCACTAGCGCAGGGCGAATTGCCGTAGTATTACGAACAGGCTTAACAATATCCAATTACGATTCAGTGTCAGAACTGTGAAAATGTAGTTAATTCTTGTGCAGCGATGAGCGTCATTAAAATTTTCATCTGGATAGGAATATGAAGTAAGGAAACCCGTTCTCTTTACAAACCAGAGTATAGATATGGTCTCAAGTAATACGATACCGTATACGAGCATGGATACTTAAAAATGATTTATATTTACAACCAAATGTAAGAGAAACGATTCTTTTTAAAGATTGATCTGTTATGGCGGTCTGGGAAGGTATTACTTTAACGGGGTTTGTCAACTTGCAGGTCTTTCGGAGTGGTATTGTAATTACGCACCGATACTTAAAAGGCAATATAAAGCGTTATGTAACTTCATTTGTAGCTGAAGAGAGCCCAACACTTATTCAAAATGATCATGCAAGACCTCATACCACTAGCGACATTGGATGTTTTGAATTGACCAGCTAATTCTTCAGACCTAAATCTTATTGAACATCATGGAATATTCTTTAAAGAAAGTTAGAACCCCGTGTTATACATTTTCGCATACGAACCATTTATTAAAAATTCATTTTTTCTATTTTCTGATTGGTTGTTTGATTGTGAAATATTTTACGTCATTAACTCAATAATATGAAACATTATGAAACTATATTTTGGGTTTATTTTTTTGTTTCATTTTTTTATTAATAATTCTTATATTTGTTTGTTTTATGTTTAATAATTGATCGTCATTTTAAAGCTTAATAATGAATTAAATAAATACTGTTTGTAACATATTAAGGGCTATTTTTCTTTAACATTTCTAAGTTCTTATTTAGAACCAAAATTCCGATGAACCTTTGCAATATGGCGTATATATATTATCGAATTTGTTTTCAAAAATTGGAGTTATTGTGGCTAATATTTACATAAATAATGATTATACAATTACAGACGAACTAGTTCAGTGTTGCGAGCTAGAAATAATAAAAACATTGGTTAAATAAGTATTATTAAGAAAAAACATATAAATAAAAAAATACATAATAATAAAATTGTTAAGAATAATAAATCATCAATAAACTTTTTATTCATTCATTTAAAAAAAGGAATACCTACATACATAAATAGTGTTCTTTTGTTCTGTTATTTTATATAAGGCTAATGGCAATTTTTCTCATGATATCCTACTTAAAATTAATGAACTTATTAAAAATGACATTCGCGAAATTGCCAAACAACAAATTTCCACAACCATCGAATAATTTTGCTAAAAAAAATATTACGCAGTTGGTATTATATATTATGATGAAAAAATGCGTTACGTTTAATTTTACTTGACACAGTATACCCTACAATAATTTAAAAATTATTTATTATATCTCAAGTTAAAGAGTCATCACACTTTGAGTAAACAGTCCATCAAATACAAATTAATCATTAACTGCGCGTGTCCAGGCGCGAATCTCCCATTAGGCTGAGTAGACTTAAACCTAAGGTTCCCAAGAAAATAGAGGTCCGCAGGGGCCCTTTTAGCAATTTATTTGTTCAAATAAAAATTAGATTTTTAACCGACAAAAAAAGGTTCTCAGTTCCACCTGTATGTTTTATGGCAATTGGATTTTTAGCAAAATATTACTGGGTCGTCCCCATATGAGCCTGAATTTGAATTGATTGACTAAAATTTGAAGTCAATCTGTTGAGTAGTTTTTAAGCTATACCGCGATCCGACAGACAAAGCGACAAGTGGAGCGACGGAATTGATAAAACATATTTCTTTTTCATCTAGGTACGCTAAAATGCGAAGATATGTAAAACCTGCTAGAGTGATTTTTTTCAGATTAAAAAAATTATTTGGTCACCATTTTGTTCCGGCATCTTAAATTAGTACCTCAGTTTTACTAATTCATATCTATGAGGGGCGTGCGGTGAAATTTTAAGAAAGGGAAGCAATTTTTAAAAACTTACCTATTTGTGTTGTAAAAACGTCGACGACGCTCTGACATATTTTGGAGAAGTTTATTTTCAATGGACAACAGCGATGTATGCGAAAGTCTCTACTGCCCCGTTGAATTTCTCACGAAATTTTTTATACGTTTAAGTGTTGAAAAATTGCGTTATACTGATGAACTTGTGGCAGGTATTGTCAATACTAATGCACACAATTTCGACACTTCGGTGTAGGCATCTTCCAGCTCCTTGTCTTTTAAAAATTCCATTAGTTCCTTAGCGTTATTTTTTGCGCTAATGTCATCAGTTTCGTAAATCACTTTTAGTTCAGATCGCAGTAGCATTCGGTCGAAGAACTGGCCATAATGTAGAAGAAGAGATTTAAACGCATCTTCTGGAAAAGTTTTTCCTTTAAATGCATCAAAATTGCAGATTTCGAGGAATTTAAAATCATTTAAACCGTTAAATCTGTAGTTTATTTGTTGCTGAATTTGATCAATTATTTCATATTCGAAGACGTTTGGCTTGTGGTTCTACATTTAACGTCATCGTTTTCTCCCAAAATAGGTCAAAGTCATCTCTTTTTTGGCTTAACATGGACTTAAAATCATCCACTTTTTTTAGGCAAAAAGCAATATCATTCGTTTTAGTTTGTAATATATTAAAGACATTGTCCGAGAATGGAAATATTTCTGAAAATATGTTCAACAAATAATTAGAATTAAAAACTCGTTTCAAACACTCCAAAAACCCCCTCGAACTATTTATTGCTTCTGAGTCCCACGTTTCATTATTTTCTATTATATTCTCTTCAGTTCAGATACTGTTAACACAAGTCTTCCATTATAGTTCCACCTAGTAGGAGCTACTTTGGTAAATCGTTTGTGGACAATGGAATCCAAAGC
Source organism: Kuschelorhynchus macadamiae (assembly GCA_030620095.1). NCBI lineage: Eukaryota > Metazoa > Arthropoda > Insecta > Coleoptera > Curculionidae > Kuschelorhynchus > Kuschelorhynchus macadamiae. The sequence goes on from JAUTXW010005121.1 coordinate 974,708, forward strand.
TCGTGTATGTTTTGTTGACTAGGAACAAAAAGTAGCCATGCCATTTAAAGTAACGAAAAATACTTTAATGTGATTGATGAACTGGAATAAAACAAAATTTAATTTATAAGCAAAACAATGGGCAAACACAGCACTTGGGAAAGTTTCTCGAACTTTAGCTTGCAGACCCCCTAATTTTGTCCTGCCATCATTGCAGATTCATCATAGCTTTGAGCAACTAATTTTTTCTCTCCAATAATTTCTTTAGTAACGTTATAAACTATGGTATATAACGCATCTGCTGTACGATTTTCGGACATATTCTTAAAACCTAAAAATCGCTCTTGAATACTTCCGTCTATTTTAACGTAGCGTCTTGCTATAGATAATTAGCTAAAATTAGTGATATCGGTTGTTTCGTCCAGAACAATAGCAATAAACCGCACTTCGCCACTCTCCTGCTTAATTCTTTAGAATAATGGTTGCAACAGCGAAAATTAAATCATTCTGGATTCGATTGATATTTAGCCATTAAACTAAGTAAATCTTGAAAATTTCCTCCATTTTAAGAAACCCTGGTTTCGTTATGACCTGTAAATCCTAATGCGTGCAATCCGAGAAAACAAACAACATCGATAACTCTTCTTAATATTTGCCTATTTTTATCGACTAGTTCATTATCTTGGCGGTGACTAATTTCCAACTGTTTATTAAGGGCGTGTTCAATTCTGGATTTGCCGAAGACTTTTTCTTTTATGACGACCTGCAAATGCGCTTTGGACATAATGTGTCTTTTTACAGCTTTATGGAAATTGTTTAAATCGGAAAAACCAGTTTTATTCCAGAGACCTTTTTCGTTTTCAAAAAGTAAAGATGGCCAACAAAATAATTTACTTATATTTTCACACCCTGTTAGCCATTTAAATTGTTCGTATTGTTTTTCCGGATAAAAATGTCTAACACAGTTTTTCATTTTTGTAATAAAATTTTTCATAGGCGGTTTTGCCCTTCCGTTGGAAATTATTTGAAGCTTATCAGCGAAGTTTAATGTTGAAAATCTCTTTATTATTAAGACACACACCACACATTCACACACACTGTTCTTACTAAATTCTCCAACCTTTTCAACGTTATTACCGACAGCCGAAGTTGACGGTATTTGCATATCCATGTCCGTATTATTGTCTTCCATATTGCACCATGCACGGCGCGACGTACGTATCATACAACATAAGAACCTAGTCCAACGATAGCTTCCGCCCCCCATTTGAAGCACGCGACTGAAATGCAAAAATTGCAAACAGCCGGTGGAAAGTTCAATAAACTCTGGCTCGATTCACAGGAAATCAAACATACAGGACTTGGCTGCAGAGAAGCTAGCGGCCCATACAGGTTCTATTCCATTTTCTACTGTCGCTCGGTCGGGGTCAAGGCCGCATTTATTATAGGCTTGATAATTAAGATAATATTTTAGCATTTGTCATATATAAACTAAATTAATGGTTTCTTATTTCAAAAATTACATTTTAGAAGATGTTTTGTAATTTTTTTTGGTGAAGCACTGCTTCCCTCGCTTCCATGGACTGCACGCCCCTGATATCTATACTGCAAGTAGTTATTAACTTAAGTTAGCTTTTTCAGGTTGAATTTTTAAATATTTTATTACACCACCATTTTATTCTGCCAAGTTGGATTCAAACAAAAATTTTCCAGTTGATTCCTGCATAAAGCTTGATCTTTGTGCAAAATTTGAGATAAATTGGATAAGCACTTTCTTAGTAACAATTTTTTTAACATTTCACTAGGTCGCCATTTTGTTTTGCCAGGTTGGATTTTTACCAAAATGTTACCAGGTCATCCCCATAAGACCCCTAATTTTTGATCGAAATTTGAAGTCAATTGGGCAAGTAGTTTTTTAGCCATGCCTAGAACAGTCAGACCGACCGACCGACAGACAAACCGACGGAATAGAGAAAACATGTTTTTCGTCATCTAGAGACCCTGAAACGTAAAGATCTGAAAAAATCTCGCAAGCTGATTTATGAACTAATTATCCAATTAACCTCAAATTTTGCACAAATATCAAGTGTTACATAGGAATAAACTGATAACATTTTGATATGAATCCAACATAACAAAACAGCGGCCTAATATAATATATAAAAAATCAGCCTAAAAATATTATGTATTAAATTAACTTCAATTGTTGTGCAAGAATTAAGTGTGATATAGAGATAAATTGCTAATGTTGGGGCACGAATTTAAGATGACGAAACAAATTGGCAGCCAAATACATTTTTGCCTATTAACTTTAAATTTTGCAGAAATTTTAAATGTGAAAATGGGATTAACTGGTACGAATTTAACATGACGTAAGACAATGGCAGTATGTGGTAATGCAAAAACTATTTATTAAATTTATTTTAAATTATGCCCAAAAATCAAGTGTGGCCTAGGTAGAAAGAAACTGGTTTTGAAAAAACAGGATATGTAACACATATATATAGTCTGACTATGTAATGAACTAAACTGGGTCACACTTCAATATTCCTAACAAATATAAAGGAAATTTACCGATTTTTTTTGTTTGTACATCGATTACTCGATATCTTTGATTCATAAGTAGGGCCCAAGTTAAGACCATCACATTTGCGTAATGGTTAGCATAAGTGTATGTCCAATAACAGTGCACCACACAATGCACGACACCTCGCACCGCAAAGTAAAAGCCTGGCACAGTAGTATCTACGTTGATGGCTGGTACATTGCACAAATGCAGTGTGTTTATTACCTCGAATACTTCTTCAATAAAAAAATAGTTACTTCTACTACTTTTAATAGGGATTTTTTTTTTAATATACGAAGACGAGATTATCTACTTTCAATTATATATTAGAAACTCAAATCAATCAATTACTGCAGGAAAGCCTTAGTAATTTAAAAATATGGGACAGATTTTGAGACTATATTTTTGTACCTATCCTTTTTTTTAAAAGTAGATTTATGTAATATTTTTTTCGTTTTTATTTAAAATTATACATGATTTAGAACTAGAGATGCTAAAAACATGTTAAAACTTAGTACATATTTTGAATGCAACCTGAGCCTATGCAGTAAATAAATAATAAAAGATGTTTTCGTATTTTTTTAAAGAATATACACATACCTGAACTCGTAATTGTATATAATTAATTTTATACCACAGTCATAATATCTTTTTTTTTCGAGTTTTCCTGTTGCTTGACAGTATTTTGCCATTTCATTTCATAATTTATTCAAGAAAATACTGCTAAAATAATATATGTGTATTTTTATTCCAAATTGTTTTCTACACGGAAATAATTAATTTCTTTCTTTTATCGATCGTCTTGTATAATACTTGTGACTGGTTGATATTCTTATGGGCCTATACTATGACATTATATGAGGAGCTTATTTTCAAAACGAAATTTCTACAAAAAATTTATTTTTCAGTTTTAGGTGTCATTTGAATCGTAAAGCAGACCTGAATCATTTCCTGTCGAAATAATTGATCAAAGAGCTATTTCTGGTGTTTAAAATTCAAAGCATTTTTCAGGTTTTTTTTCAAAGTGCAATATCTACAAAAAATTTTTTTTTCAAACCGCAATTTCTACATTTTTCTTTTTAAATCGCAATTTATACGTTTAATTACTTTCTGGTCAAGTTATTCGCGCAAACAAATATTGTATGTGGAATGATAATTATTAATACTTGTTTAAATCATACTGTTAATTTACAGCCATATAAAATATCTGCTAGTTAGTAACGTTCAACGACAAACGCATAAGTGTAGATCAAGCTTTACGCGACGTGTCGTAAATGTAATAGTATTTCCAAGACGGCTGAGCCGTGCAATAGACAGACAACATTTGATGTTTATATCGATGTTTTGATTGTTTTGTGCCGGCATTGTACGATCTAAATAGAAAAATGGATCACGATATAGATACCGTTGCAGTTTCTGAAAAAAATGAAGGTGCAAGAAAGAGGAAAAGGGGCAAAAATAAACGAGAGAGGCGTAAGGAAATAAGGTAAACGATTTTTTTCCGTGAATACCTATTTACATTTTTTAATTTTATTTTTTACGTTTTTAGGTTGGAAATCATTTTAATGAAAACTTCATACAGTCTTTTGAAAGGCCTTGTAAACACGCAAAAAAGTCTTTAAATTGTAATAATATTACAAATGGCGATATACTTCATGCGAGAGCTAAAAGTTACAAGATTTTCAAAATCGGAAGTTGTCACACCTGCTAGTAGTTTCAACGCCTAAAAGAAGGGTTTCTAAGTACAAACCAACAGCTTGATCAAAAGCATACTAAACAAATAAAATATAAGATGAGAAAACTTTGAACGTTTGCCAGAAATTTTTCACTTCTTGTTTTAATATAACTGCCAGAAGAGTCAATACAGTAGCAAACTTTATTAGGGATGGACAAGATATTAAGGAGAAAAGAGGTGGTGATCAAATTGAAGAAAAATGAAAATAAGAAGGCAAGAGTACAAAAGTTTATAGGAAGCCTAAGAGCTAGAGAGATTTATAACCGTCAAAAATCGAAACGATTGTATTTGTCATCTGAATTAAAAGTTGTGAAAATGTACAATAAACAAAATCCTATGATTGAACTAGTTATTTTTATAAAATTTTTTGTTCAGATATAAATATTCGACGTAAAGATGAAAAATAAACTAAAAATGCAAACAGGAAAATAAGCCAATTGTTCCAATTTTAACTGATCTTCGTATCCATAAACTTAGAGCAAAGCAATTTACCATGTTCATGAATGCAAATGTGGATAATTCAAACTGCTTTGACATGCAACGCCTTTGCCAAAATTACCTGTTGGTGAAGCATATTACCTTCGTCAATTATCTTTTTATAACTTGTGCATCACAGATTTAAATTCCATATTCTATACTTGGAGTGAAGACCAAGCTGGCAGATGGGGCAAAAAAGATGCCTCAGCAGTTATGGTGAATTAGAAATAACAGAAACGTGCACTAACTAAGATTTTTGCTGACGGGTGCGCGGGCCAAAATAAAAACTGTTATGTTATTCATGCCATGTGCTTTTGGTTATATCATGATGCTCCTGACAACCTTCAAAATATAACTCTAATATTTCCCGTTAGGGGACATTCATATATGCCAGCAGACCGTATATTCGGTCAAATAGAAAAACAATACAGAAGGCATAGTCAAATTTTATTAAAAGAAGATTATGAGAAAATATTGGAAGAGGTAGGAAAAGTAAGGAGGCTGGGAATTGACTGGTACCTTCATAATATTAAGAAATTGAGTGATGATAATTGCAGAAAACTTACCGGGATTAGTCAGATGAAAAGGATTTATATAAGAAAAGAAAAAAACCCTAAAACTAAAAACATAGTCGTTAAAGTTAAAATGGAGGAAAATTATAGAAACGACGACATATCAAAGGAATTTATGCCTATAATGAAAAAAGGAATACCGAATAGAGCAACTATTACCCAGTTGCCTTTGACGCATACCATCAAAGAACTCAAGTTAAAAAATATTGAACAATTGTTGCGTTTATGCGACGAGGACTGGAAAAACAACGCAAAATTTGCGTTTTATTTAATAGAAAAAACTGGTTCTTCAAGTGGAAAAGAAGGCAGTGAAGCAGATAAAGGAGAAGATGATGATGTTGAAGATGTTGAGTGTGAGTGCGCGGAAGAAGACTGCGGTGTGAAAATATAGGTTTGGTTTATAATCTTCATTAATCGTTTAACCTAAAATTTGTTATGTAATAAAAACTTAAAAAATGGATTCTGTGTTTTTTTTCAAACCGAGATATATGCCTAAATTTATTTTCAAAATGCTCTTAAATACTGCTTTATTTTCAAAATGCAATTTATTTAATTTTTTTGTGTATGTATCTATCGTAAACAAAATATTTTAAGAAAAAAATCATCAGGAATACTGTATTAGGATCACCAATAATTAAATTGATGTCAGTTGCAAAATAAATTTAGGCATATTTTTTTAGCAGCAGAAAACACTCAATTACTCCACAATAAGTTTTTTGCAGAAATTGCGTTTTGAAAATAAACTCCTCATATGTGCGTTCGCTTTAGGGCGGCGACCCAGAAGCGAGTTCGTATTATTGCATTAATATTAGTGTGTTAACCTATTACAAAATTAAGAGACACCGTTTTGTGTGATTTTAAAATATAGCAGGCTTGTTATTATTATCAACTTTATTTGCTGATCTTTAGCACTATTTCTTTTTGTTTGTTTAAATATGACCTTGTTACATTAACTGAAGATATCGTCCAAACTGGACATTTTTTTTATTTATCTTGTGTTGTAAGTATTGAATAATCAAATCCCGATCTAAACCTAAAAAACAATGTTATAGGCATTTAAAAATAATTTTCACAGTGAACATCTGCCCAAAAATGTATTGTAAGTTGATTATAGGATTTGACGGAATTTCGACCAAAAGAAACCAAAGTCACTGTTTAACTCTAAAAAACACTCAAATTGACAGTAAACAAAACATGTAGTCAGGGGCAATTTTATATCATTGAGATTAAAATTAATAGTTGAAAAGATTATATTTAGATAACGGTTTTTTCTATCGATATAAATATTCGACAAAATGATTTAACTATCAAACCCGACACTATGGTTTTGTACCGCCAAAATACACAACCAAAAATCGCCGCCCCGATATCTTGTCTCTTAATTCCATTTCATTTTCCTACAGATGTGGGCAAAAAAGATTCAGTTATGGTATAGCAGTAGTTAACATTAGTATTGTCTACTTAGAAAAATGGTATTGGAGAAATTAAGTATAGTGTATGTTTTCAATTTAAAGAATTATATTTACTTGGGTATTGTCCCGCATTATATGTTTCAAGAAGAATGTCTCTTTTTACCTCTTTGAAAATGTTGAAGGTACTTCTTGAAAACATTGAGTAAATTTTACTTGACACTTCCTATATCAAGATGTGAAGCTGAAAGGTTTTTTGCGAAAATGGCCTGCACGGATCACTTGAAAACTTATCTACATTCTCAATCGAAAACGATCCATCTTGTATTATAAAACGATTGGCAATGGCAAGTATACCTGGGTAAAATGTAAAAAGGATATTTTAATTTCAATTTTTTTTGTGTAAAAACTTTTTGTTCAAAAACGTTTGCTAACTTTGTAATACGTTATCTGCTTTAAAAATTTTCAACGTTCTCTTTTTCGTTGTAGTCTAGTAACTGTTAATGCCAAAATTAAGTTTTTTTTTGAATCAAGAGGGGGGAGGCAAAAATTCAATTAGCCCCGCCACTGTCCAAGTCCCAGTTTAATTACAATGCGCCCAACAATATGTGGTGCCAGAAGCATACAAAAATTCTGCTTTGTCTATAAACGAATTTAACCAGCCGATCCGTTGCACGTCGCGGACTGGCAACTCTGGGTGATGTACAAGGCGAACAGCCTTGACCCAGAACGTCCATCTGGGATTAATTTATTAACATTGGATGGATCTTCTATTCTGAAATGTATGTCCTCTTCTGTACTGGATGATTGATAACACAGGGTTTCTTATGACATTATATCCAAAAATGAACGTAATGTCTTAAGAATTCTATGTTAGTGAATTTAATTAAAGTAATATAATGTACACGTTTTCTAGATGAACGGCAATGGAAGTCTGAACGAAAATCTAGCAGATAACGGTGGTCTCAGGACTGCTTTTCGAGCATTAAAACAATTTCTTCTACCGACTTTAAATAGTTACTACGCAGTTTCTGATTCTATACAAATGAGTTCTGAGCAAATGTTCTTCATAGGATATGGCACTGTAAGTATAAATCAAAATATTCAAAATTATTATTTTGTATTATTTGTAGATTATTGTGATAGCTCATCAAATTTATAATTCATATCAGGCACGGCGATAATCTACGTAATAAGAATTGGTCTTGAATTATAGAAAATAAGTGTTTATTTAATTCAAATGCTTGGTAGACTATTCTCTTATTTAACGGAATTTTGAATTTTTTTTGAATTTTGAATTTGT
>JAUTXW010005122.1:0-177500 GCA_030620095.1 Kuschelorhynchus macadamiae
TCATGTTTGTGTAATGCAGTGGGTGCATTCTTTGTATACTTATGCCCTTTTATTCTATTTTCTAAAACTTATGTTGTCATACCAATATATTTCATAGGGCCCGGGCAGTTTAAACAAGGAATTTGGTATACGAGATTGGATTTTTTATTTTTAGGAATTTTAGTTTTTAATTTTGTAAATAGGGAGCCTATCAGGTTCTGGGCTTTATGACACACAATTATATTATATTTTCCTAAGATATGTTTTAATTTTTCAGATAACTGAGACTGAGGTATTATCTTGTCTTAAGTTTTCGTTATGATTGTTATAAAATATGTTCGTCCTTTTTTTGATATTTTTCTTTATCAGTTTTTCTGGGAAATGATTTGCATTCAAGGTCTCTTTAACTTTATTAAGGGCTTCAGGACGGTATTCTGGTGACGTTAAAGATATGGCACGGTCAACTAGTCCAATCACAGCACTTCTTTTTTGTTTGTATGGATGGTGGGAATTGAAATTAAGATATCATCCAGACCAAGTTTCTTTTGTAAACTATTTAGTTTTTAAATTATTTTCTTTTTGTATTATTATAGTAAGGTCGAGAAAAATTATTTTGTTTTCTGTTTCAACTTCAAGAGTGACCTGAAGTTTCGAATGGAAATTATTGAATGCGAAAAGTAGTTCTTCTATTTTATTTTCTGGAACTGATGCTAAACAATCATCCACATATCTCTTTAAAAAAAAACAATATTAAAATTCAATTTTTCGAAAACTTCCTCTGCTAGGTATTCCATAACTATTTGTGCGATTGTAGAGGAAATAGGTGAGCCCATAGCACATGCATCAAGTTGTTGATAAAATTAGTTTTTATATTGAAAATAATTATTTAACATTATAAGATGTAAGGATCCTAAGAATTCAGGCTGAGTTAGAGTTGTAAAATTTTTTAAGTTATTACATTTGCCTTTTATAGCACTAACTATGAGTTCATTTGGTATATTAGTATACAAAGAAATTACATCTAGTGATATTAATTTCGGTGGTATTGTTAATGTATCTAGAAAATGTTTAAATGTAAATGAGTCTTTTATGTAATAAGTGTTTTTACCTGTGATATTTGACAAACATTTTGACAAATACTTTGAGAGCTTGTAGAAAGGAGATTGAATACATGAAACTATAGGCCTGAGGGGAATGTTAGGTTTATGCAATTTGGGTAGGCCATATATTTTAGGCGTGACTGCATTATAAATTGACAAATTTTTAGCTTACCTAAAAAAAAAATAAAGGAATTAGCAATTTTTGAGAAAGCCTACTATGCTAGGCGAAACGTCAAGTTAATCCCATTGTTTGATTTGCAAATAAACCTATACCCAAGAAAGAAGTCCAATTAATATATATAAATATATATATATATATATATATATATATATATATATATATATATATATATATATATATATATATATATATATATATATATATATATATATATATATATATATATATATATATATATATATATATATATATATATATATATATATATATATATATATATATATATATATATATATATATATATATATATATATATATATATATATATATATATATATCCAGTTACAGACATGTCTTGCTAACATATGTTTTCTATTTTATGTTTTATGTCAAAATATCAATACCTTTTTCTAGTTCGTCTATTGTATAGGATAGTCAAGGTTTGACGTTCTTATTTTATATGGACACACTATATACTTACACGAATTTTAATAGGTAGTTTTTATTGGAAATTTAACGTTTTAAAATAGTAGGGATATTTATTTATAATAATTGACCTACATATAAACTAAGAACCATAACGATTTAACTTAAAGCAAAGAGAATTTTGTTTTTTTACATTCCTTTTTAACATCTGTTTTCTATTTAATAAGTGCTAAATTGGATTTTTTTTTATCATAAAGTTAGGTAGATAACTGAAAACTAGAGTAGAAAACTGCAAACGTTTTTGCTCTAAGTTATGTCACTTGGATTTTGGAGGGTCCTAAAATTGCAAAAGTGTCAGTTTTCAATTGCCAACAATTGAAAAAGAAATTAAATTTGACATATTATATTATATAGTACTTTCTACAACTTGAGTTCATAATTTTATTTTAATTTAATTAGTAAATATTGGATTTTTCATTTACTATTAAAAATATCGATTTAAACTGTTTTTATTTTATAAATGTTTCATATTTATTGATGTTTACTTAGAAAAAAAAATATTTTTAAAGAATTCGAATATTACATTTTATTCTTTAGTAAAAAAAGGTAAAATGTGTATTTCATATCAAATTCAAGGCCACCTATTTTTAAATTTCTTGACCAATTTAACAAAGCGTTTTGGATTCTTAAAGCTTGTATTATATAGAACTTGCAGACGGAAATGCTTTTCTCATAATAATTATTCTCTCAACATGTTAATTTTTTTAAACAAAGGTTTTCCTCGTAATAATAAATTATATGACATTTTAAAGCTTAAGTCTATATCGCATGACGTTATTGGCAGTTTGGTGTCATTATATTCTGAAAAACAGCGTATTTTAGGCAAAAATAATAAAATGGGCAAATTTATAACTGGCTAGTGACAAGTTTCTATTTTTAAAAATACTTATGGTCCATTTTAACAAAATAACTTAAAAAATAGGTCTTGATATATGTAAGTATTAAACTATAAAATATTTCATTAATTTCGTTAAAGGACTAACTATTAATTATTTTGGAATACATGCAATGTTAATATAAGCTACAGAGTGCCTCAAATTCTATTCTGTGGATTGCAAAGTGCTTCGAATAAGAAATATTGTGACCGGTAAGGTCCTCATTTTATGGGATTTTTTTAATAATTGATCTTAATATAATTTGAGTCAGCAGAACGGCTTTGTTTCGAAAAATGCTAGATGGCAATAAAAAAGTTAGTTACGTGATTTTTTTAATAAATAGCAGAAAACTGCCTTTTTTCTAAGAATTTTAAACAATTGTAAATCAAAAAGTGGTTTCTTTTCATCTTTTAGTTATATGCCAAACTTTATTTATCACTCTCCCACTCACTCAGTTCAATTTTTTCTCATTTTTTTATCTTAATGCTATTTCACCTAACCGAGTGTAAACACATTTGTATTTGACTGTCTACTGTATACTATTGTCACTTTTCTAACTATTTTTTAAACCCCATTTTGTTGATGCAAACACAAATCAAATATTTTTGTGAAAATATCCATGTAACCAAATATAGCCTAAATTAAAAAATAGCCGATGGAATTACGTGAATAATGGATATCTCTATACACGGTGTCCCATATAAGAAGGCAGACTATAGGGATTTTGTAAACCAGAAGAGATACAATATGATTAAATTAGAAAAAAGTTGCGCCTTGCTGAACCCTATAATGTCATGTTTCTAAATCTAAGCATCCTTGAAGTTATCCTTGTAATAGCGGCTTGAAACTCGGCTCTAAGTTGTTCTACATTTTCGTACGTTTTCCAATAGATTTTATCGTCAAGAAAACTCCATAAGAAAAAGCCCAACAAAATGATGTCGGGAGATCGTGCAGGCCATTTTATGGGGCCATTAGTGGCGATGATTTTTTTCTGGAAACGTTCGGTTAGATATTTCGTGTTGTTTCGAGAATTATGGAGTGGTGCCCCATTCTGCTGGAACCAGATATTATTGTTTTCCGTCAGAGGAATGTTGTCAAGAATATCTTCTATATCATTATTCAAGAACTGAAAATATTTTTCTGAATTTAAAACACTATCATACATTATTGGTTCGATCATCCATATTAAATCCAAAGCGATTTAATTCATGTTCATTTTTTGTTGACCAATAATGTCGAATATGTTGATTAACCTTCATCCGACCAAAGAATAGTATTTGGAAATTCACGATATTTACCACACATTTTTGTCAGCCATTCTTAAATAACCATTCTGCGGTGTTGATCACCAGTGACTAAACTATGTCAAATCCGGAATCTAAATGGACGATAACCTTCCTTGTGAAGTATCTTTTGAGCATTGGACTTAGGAATATTGTGCTCTTTTTCGATTGACCTTAATTATACACTATCGTTTTCCTATACAGCCAACAAAACGTTTACTCCCGTATTCACTAAAAAGGTTTAAATTTAGATCAGGTCTAACTAGACAGTGTTAGGTTTAAGACGTCATTTTTAACAATTGAACAAATAATTTTTTTTAAATCACAATTACAAAATGATATGATGGCATAAGCGAAACATAACTGGCAAACTAAGAGTTTTCAGTACCTTGGCAACTAGACCTGGTCTAACTCTTAAACCTTTTTAGTGAATACAAGGGTTAATGTTTGTTCTGGATTGGTCGTGTTTACCCTAAGCAACACTGATTTTTGAAATGCGCCATGTTCCTTTAGATTTGTGAGAAGTCTTTTGAGAATGGATCTAGTAGGTTGACGTGACTCCGGATATTTGAGCAAATATTGCCAGTCAGCTTTGAAACAATTTTTGCAATTTTTTTTCTTTGAAAAAATGTGCCATCATTAAAAAACATCCATACTATCACAAGACAAGTTTAAATTTAATCTGTAATTTTCGAACTAAATATACTTCCTCACGTAAAATTTCGATAAATATACTTCCTCACGTAAAATTTCGATTTATCAGGAACTACTGACAGATCGTCATGATTTATTTAAAAAATTGCGGTTTCTATTCGTAATGAATAAAATGGTTTACTTTGCTATGTTCGTTAGGAGAATGAGGGAGTACTTGTGAACATCAGATTAAAAAAGTTGTTTCTAGGAATTTTTTCTTAGTGTAATATGTAGTAAAATATAATTTTTATTTGATATATTTCTTACTTGTACCAATAGTAGGTTTTAGGTTAAAAAGACGCAAATATTCGTGATACGTTATTAAATTCAGAATCTCAAGGGCAATTTAAATGTGCTTAAAAAAATGTTCGGATTGCAAACTAGGAATTCTTGAAATTTTAAACATACATTTTCACAATTTTTTTTTTCTGATTTTAATAAAGAAGATAAACCAAATAAAATTAACACTCCTATGCAATTTTTCTCCCCATATGACGAGGTAATTAGATTTTTGATCCTACATTTCGTTCCATCTTAATCATCATCAAATAACATTGATTATAAGCAACTTTTTCTTCCAAAACGTCGAATAAATATAAAGAGCGATATGTCGTTGGATTTACAATTGAGTTTTTTAGGAATAAAACCAATTTTTTCGATTGTTTAAAAAACAAAGTTGATTAAGAAACGAAACGTCAGATTGAAAATCTAATAACATCAGCTTATAGAGTAGGAAAAGTAGCGATAGAAATGTGTAATTTTATTTTCATATCTTTTCAAATAGAGTCAGAAAAAATAACTTATTATTTTAGATTTAGAAACATGACATTATAGAGTTCAGCAAGGCGCAACTTTTTCTTTAATTTAATCCTCTTTGTATCTGTTCTGGTTTACGAGATCCCTGTAGTGTCCATTCCAAACTTACCAAAAGAAATTATGACTAAAATGGAATCAGATAAAACAATATATAGATATCCCACTCGACGAATTTCTAAGTGCTGTTTTAGCTCATACTTAACATGTCAGATTCTACAAACAGGTTGTTGGTTGTCCTATGGAGGTAGCAATTTCCATTGTGATTGCCCAGTTAGTTATGGAAGACTTGAAAGAAATGATATTAAAAGAACGTATTTTTTATAGAAACGTTGCCGATTGTTTTAGCGACAGTCAAACAGAAAATAAAATTAATTTCTTAAACCTCAAATTACATCACATAAAAAATACCATAAAAACTGAATAGTATACTAAAGACACTTGGTCATCTAGATATTTACATTTCGACTCCCAACACCCTCTATCCCAAAAAAAATCAGTTGTCATAGGTCTTGCAGACAGGACTATAAAGCTATAGGACCTGAATATAGAGAAAAATCCATTCAAAAAAAGCAAAACAAGCTTCATAGATAAACAATTACCCTGAAAAAATCATTAACAACATCTACAAAAAAATTATAAATTTTATAACGAAAATCACCTTTCTAAAAAATATATGAACCCTAATAACAAAAACACCAACTAGATGTACCTACTATATCCCTAAAATATCGAAAAGTTTGCAAAATGTTTAAAAAAAACGAGACAGTCAGTCACAAGGACCATAATCTTTTAAAGAGCAACTTTAGCTAACTCATATCAAAAACTCCAAAAGAAAAAAAAACACATATAGTATATGAAATTCCCTGTAGGGATTGTAATGGTGTATAAATTATACACATCAGTCAGTACTTAAAAACAGAATACAAGGACACAAGTGTGACAAAAAGAACACGACGGCGTTAATAAGACATATTAGTGAAAACCAACATTCATTCAATTTTTGTAAAGTTAAAATTTAAAAAATAGAATATCATAAAAAAAGAAGAGAATTGTATGAAATGACAGCAATATAAAAAAAAATAAAAACTCCATCAATGCAAAAACCGATGTTATTAACTAATCATCAAATTTAAAACAAAACCAACAATGTAAAAATTGGATTGGACGCCTTAATAAATAAAAATTTCATCTCTCGTGACACTATAGAAAAATATATATTTTTAGTATTCGTTTCCGTGTTGTTGGTGCAAGTCTTATTTATGTCCCAACTAAATGTATAACTTTAAAAATGTATTTGTTATATTGTGATATAATCTTCAGATTTTAGTTTTAGGAGGTAAGACTTACTTATTGTTTTCCAAATGTACCAACTTTTAATTCTTAAAAATTTCTTAAAAAATTCTACTTTATGTGTTCTGATGAAGATCACGTGGTTGATCGAACCGACAAAATTTTTTGACATGCGACTTTCAAAGGAAATGTGTTCTTCTTCTTCATTCCTGTTTAGCCTGTTACATAACAGGACTTATTGGCTTTGCTACGAGGCAGTCGCCAGATTGCCCTCCGTCCGGGGCTCAGAGTCGTTAAATCGGCGACCCTCGAAGTCGACCCTGCACCTTGGTCCAGTTTGGAGGCGTTATCGGTAGGATATCCGGATGGCGAGCTCTAGGCTCCCGAATACCCCGAATCTTTCCAATACTTTAATAATTCCTCTTTAAATTTTTGAAATGCATCTAGGCTTCCACTAGGTGCCCCTTGAGAGTACTACTGATATCACGAGATGACCCTTTCTTTCAAGCTATCCCCTTACCCCTCCCACTCCCGCCACGTAGCGGCCGTTACGCTAATATTCTATGTAGAACTGCGGCAGACGAACGGGATAGAATGCAGGAACAACTAGGCCTCACACGTTCACAGCGTATGCTCCCTTTCTAGCGGGGTCGTAAGTTTCCACCTGAGCGGTTGAGTCTCCCGTTTCCCCCCGAAATAAAGCAGCAAAACCGAACACGTGGCACCACTTGTGTTAACAACACAGAGGTCTGCATTCGACGAGACGAACCGGAAGACTGAGGAAATGTGTTAATTTTCGTTTACAAGGACCCTAACCTAAGAAAATTAAAGTAAATTTATATATAATAGGTATACCATTCTTATCTTAAATAACAAATAACTAAATCTTAAATAAAAATTTTAGTCGATGTTTTAAAAAGTATTTTTAAAAACAAGAGGAACTTTTTGGCAGTGTAAAATATATATAAATTTACCTTATGCCGGCGTCACATATTCAGCGACCAGGGAGCAACCATTAAACATGAATAAAGATGGGTAAATCACTGTGACCCGGATAAATGATCCAGATCTTTAAGATGGCCAAGTGGATTCGAATCAAAACAACCAACGATCCGGATCATAGCTTCGTTGAACGCTAAGGCTAAGGCGGTTTTGAACTTAGGGTTCGGAGCTTGATTATTAGGATTTCCATTTGTTTTCTTGATGTTTGTTCTGCGAAATTATTGTTGGGCTGTGAGCCTTCGCTCATTTTTTCATCTTCTGGTTATGTGTCACTTAAGTCATGACCTCACTGAAAAGGTTGAGCTTCTTGCCGATGCCCTATATAATTAGTTCAGTGAAAGCCAGTTGTAAACACTTTGAATAAAAAAAAACCTCCGGATTTAGACTCGGTATCAAACATGGCTTTACAAAAGGCCTCACCCACTATTATATCGAATATCCTCATTGTAGCAAGTGAAATTCTAGAATTTGGGTATTTCTCAAATTACTAATCAAAAGCCAAGATAATTCTTATTTAGAAATCCGCTGAAAACCTCCACCCCTCCTACTGTAACAGGCAGTTACAAGCCTATCAGTCTGTTATCCACCATAGGGAGACTGACTGAAAAGATTATTTTGGAAAAGCTACTATATGAAGTCAAAAATTTGGTCCCTGAGGAGCAGCTTGGGTTCGGGACTTCAATGGGTGCAGTAAATCAGACCACTAGGTTGACATCCGAGATAATAAGGGGTCTTAACAGAAAATACAAAAACATTGGAGTTATTTTCCTGGAGTGCCCAGGGCTTTTGACAAAACCTGGCACAGACGGCTTCATTTCTCCTTCAAGGAAAGTGTAGTCGGGAGTGCGTCAGAGATCCTCACTCTCTCCTCTTCTACTTAACTTATAAACATCAGTTATCCTTAAGGATAAATCCACAAAGCTGTATCTTTTTGCGATGATACAGCGGTAGCTGCCACCGAGAAAAGACGAAATAACATAACAACTCGCCTTCAGCAACATATAAATGCCATTGAAAGCTAAATGGCTCAGTAAAAACTTAATTTAAAGCTAGATAAAACTCAGGGGGTGTTATTTACCAAAAATAACAGACCAGTTGATATAAGTTAAATTAAAATTTCAAACCACAAAGTAGAATATGCAAACCAGGCCAAATAATTAGAAATATTTTTTGATAGAAGATTAAAGTGGACCAAAACACTATCTACACTATAAAAAAAACAAACAGAGTCCTAGGCATGCTTTATCCCATGCTCAACTATAAAAGTAAGCTTAATAACAAAATAAAAACAACTATTTATGAATCTTACATTCGACCGATACTGACATACGCCTCTCCTACATGGAGCACGAACCACCCCGACCAAAAAAAAAATACTCCAGACAGACCATAACAAAACTCTCAGGATATCCATTGACGATAATAATTATATCAGAACATTAATCATGCATAGAAACATGAATTTGGAAAACCTTAGACGATTTTATTCGCAGCTTGCATTCATTCAAAATATTTAAGGACTGCCTCTTACTACCTACAATGACCCCGCCCAAATCAGGATAAGCCCAGGCCATCTACAAGAATATTATATAAATACCAACACAAAATTCACATGAAGTTAAAACGAAAAACCAAAAGCCGTAATAGCGCTTGTGCTGACGGAATAAATCGAAGAGGACCCCGAATGATTAACTATCGTTTTCTTAAAGAATAAGTTATTTATAAAAATGTCACGGGATAGCGCCAAGTGCATATAGAAAGTCCAATTTAAATCAATTCAGTTCATGATACATTCACGAAGCCACGTTTTCCATCTTTGCCTTAGCCTTAGCGTTCAACGAAGCTATGATCCGGATCGTTGGTTGTTTTAATTCGAATCCCCTTGACCATCTTAAAGATCTGGATCATTTATCCGGGTCACCGTGATTTACCATCTTTATTCACGTTTAATCGTTGCTCCCTGCTCTCTAATATGTGACGCCGGCATAAGGTAAATTTATATATATTTTACACTGCCAAAAAGTTCCTCTTGTTTTTAAAAATACTTTTTAAAATATCGACTAAAATTTTTATTTAAGATTTTGTTATTTGTTATTTAAGATTAGAATGGTATACCTGGCCAAAAGTAAGATACACATCCTATACACGTAAAATCAAAGAAATTTATAAATTCAAATTAAACCTAGAAATTTTCGTATGTCTTATAGGTTATAAGGTAAGGAAAATTTATGAGGCATGATTTGCATGATGCCTTTCTTTTAAAATTAATATATAGAGATTACGATAAAATGAATACATTAGTACAAAGTCATAATACAAGAAACCGAGAAACATGTAATTTAATCTGAGAGAATAGAGCAGTATGTTGCTGTCAGCTGCCAAGTTATAATCAGCAAATTACTAGAGGCGACGCGCTATCAAACAATATTAACTAAAGGTTTTACAGAATATATTATCCCACGCGGGAAAAATCCTATATTACATTCTCTATTATCTAACGGATACTAGGAATGGTGTAGCTTTTGAAACTATTACAATGTACAATATTATTTGAATATAAAGTATTATATATCCCAAGTCATGCATACGTCATTGTTATCAGAAGTATTTTCATTGAAGTAACAACATGATGTCACCACGTTCTGTTTAAGCTGAGACTACGTAGTCATTACCAAAATGGGAGTACAAGTTTAGGGTAACTATTTCGTAAATAACATGTAACTGTGACCTGGACTATTACGTAGATAGTACGAAATTGTGTAGTTCCATTTAAGTAGCCGAATAGTAATAATTCACCCTGCCCAGTGACGAATACTTCCTTATGTCTGTCTTTATTTAATCCATTTTAAAAATATGTATGGTTCGTTTTAATACAAACAAAACAGTTATGGCGACTACAAACACTCAAATTGGGAATATGGTGTAGAGCGTATAGAATAGGTTATTGGTATTTGAGGTAGGATACATGCAAATTAGTTTTCTAGCTATGCTAAGGACCTAAAATGAAAACGCAGGCAATTTCTCTGGTGAATATGCTGATGATTCTCGTAAAAAAATTACGCGCATTTTAAATTCGTTAATTTCCAATACATTTTGGTTAAATATATTGGCCAATTTAAATCTCAAAAATGTAATTTTGGACTTTGGTTTAAATAACAATTATCATTTAATATCTTATGAGAAAGAGTGATTCTTTTTTTAACGTAATGTTTAATTTAGAAAATAAACAATTTCGTTCTATTGGACTTTTACTTTTAGGTTGGTTGCATTTCTTTACTGAGAAAATGACTTAACATCAAGTTTCTACGACTGCTCCCATACGCTTTTATAGTTTTGGATTCTTTAAATACGCAACTGTCACTTATACCCAATTACACTGAATTCTTGAACACTAAGGTGGTACGAATAAAGTTATCTACAAAGTTCCCATAAACATTTCGCCGGTTCCTTAAAATTTAATGTGTTGTTTCGTAGCATGCGGAGAGTTGCGTTAGTTGAGTCACTACTATACTTCTGCCATCTATCATAACCATAACCCTTTGTTTCGTTTTTATTTTTTATTTCCTTAAAATACCGCTTTAGGTTATTTTGTTCAGGTATGACATAACCAAGATGTAATATTTTTAATTTGCTATAAAATGTGGCTGAGTGAAGAAAGCTACTTTTTTTCTAATGGTATGTGAAGCCATTGTAAACCATTTTAAATTGTTACTCGTAGACGATAACACAATATATACACGACTAATTATTAGCTGTAGACCGAATTACAATGACTTATAAGAACAGTGGCGACAATAGAAGCCCACCCGCCAAATTGACGCAAAATTTCTAAAGGTTTAAATGGGGCACAGAGATTTTTAACAAATAACAATGTTTGTGCAAGCGATTAATGAGAGTTGTCTGCCAAGTGAATTTAATAATGTAATATGTACTGAAAAAGGCCTACAAAATAAAGTTTCTTTTATGTTAATCTTATAGAAGTTCTACCTCAAATTGAGGTGCCGAATAAAGTAAAACATACACTAAGACATGAAAGAAAATTGTCTTTTATAGCAAAATGGAACCAAAATATAATGTGCAATATTTAATAACTTTTCATGGACTAATCTTAAACTTAAGGCATTTACGGTCATAGTCATTTACACATTCATCACAAACACTTTATAATTACAAGCAAAAAACAGGTGAAAAAGTCTTAAATACATTTCTCCATATGGCCAATGGCTGAGAAGTTCTTGTTTGTATCAATATTAATTTTAATAATCACAAAAACTAATAAAATGGGACACTAAAACAACAAACCTCATAAGAAATAACCCACGTAGGCGAAAAGTAAACAAAGCAATTTTAGCAGCAATATGGCCGAACCAATCAAAAATTGGTTACTCTACTGTTGTTACTGTCCTTATAAAATCACCGACCGAATCTTGTACCAGCGCCCCCTATCTCTGGAACCTCAAGTACAAGAGGTAGTAGTTTACTTGTAGTAAATAATTACTGTAATTCTTACTTCTAAGTTGCAGCAGAAGAATAACGACTGGACTTTTTCTACTCTGCAACGGCTCGTTTTACTTTATAGTAATACGTTATAGAAATACATTTGAACGTAATGGAGTAGTCTCTGCAAAGTTCAAGAAGGTACTGATACTTAAAAGTTGTAATTTAGTAAACAGATTAGAAACAGTAACTTTGAATAATTACTATTATGTCACGGAAAAGAAATGACGACCTTGGAGTCAAGTCCTTAAGTAGTTGCTCGGCAGTTGATATTATATAATTACTTTACATGGAAAATTACGATAAAACTTTATATTGTATGCCTTCTTCAGTACATATTACATTACTAAATTCACTTGGCAGACAACTCTTATTAATCGCTTGCACAAACATTGTTATTTATTAAAAATCTAAATGAAAAAGTAAGTTTTTTATCAGTTTTTTAAACCAATATTGATATACAAGCATTCATTTCTGGCTACTCGGGATGCCTCAACTAAAATATAACTAAAACGTCAAGTACCTAAAGATATTGTACCGCAACCCAAATTTCGACTTGAAATTTTTTAGTGTTGGGAGAAATTTAAATTTATTGTTAGTCCCTTTTTCGTTAATAATTGATAAGCAATTAATACTTCGAAAATGGTTACGGATAACGGGAGGGAAATATTTTAAAAAGTTGCTGGAAAATACGTGGACTATCTGAAAATTGAAAAATATACAGGGTATTCTATTTAAAACAACGATGTTGTCACCGGTTATAGGTAGAAGCGGCAATGGTCTTTAAAGATATTTTGAAATGATATACCGAAGTGAGTTAAATATGTTGACAAAAACGGAGATTTGACTATCAATTTAGGCTACTTATTATTCAAGGTGGCTGGGATCAGTCTATGTCCATGATCGCCGCAATTTCAGAAACTGTGATATGATGACACCTAGATAGTGAGTTGAATGTGCAAAATGAGTACTGCATTTTATCAGTTCATATAAATTCAAAAAAGCTTACGTATTAGTATTTTGGATGTTGCCAGAGATTCTATTGGTATATGGTATTGGTATTTATTATATACATCTCCTCCACTTACGTATCGAAAAAAAAAACGATTGAGCAAATGCTCTAGAGTTTTAAGAATATTTTAGTGACATCTATTTGTTCGTCCGCCCACGGTGAATTGTGGAAATTCCAAAAAAAAAGTTTTTTCATTATTTTCGAAAAGAAAAACTATTTTATGTCCATCGAGATGGGTGTCAAAAGATACGTCTTTTTCTCGGAAAAATATGTACATGTTTGCCTTTCTCTTTTTATCTGCTCAAGATATTTAAAAAATTCGCAAATTTCTTGCCAGCATTGTAAATTAAAAATACTTCTTTTTTGTAGAAGCAGTATTTTCAAAGTATTCCAATCCAATCGCTCATTTGTATACTTAGTATCTCTTCTATTTATATTGTTCCTGAGAGAGAACAATGGACAGATTCCTCCCCGTCCTTCCTCAAACCGGACGGCCTTGTCTGGTTAACAGACGGCTCTCTAATGCGACTGTATATCAGGCTGAGATTACAGCAATTTTGAACTGCGTACAGGAAAACCTTTCCAGAGGATATCACGACAAGCATATCTATATATACTGTGATAGTCAAGCCGCGAATAAAGCTCTCCCAAGTAGCACTTTTAGTCATGAATACGTCATTGTTATCACAAGTATTTTCATTGAAGTAACCGGAACTTGGTGTCGCCACGTTCTGTTTAAGCTGAGACTACATAGTCATTACCAAAATGGGGAACAATTTTAGGATAACTATTTCGTGAATAACATGTAACTGTGACTTTAACTATTACGTAGATAGTACGGAATTGTGTAGTTTCATTTAAGTAGCCGAATAGTAATAATTCACTCTATTCGTCACTTCCTTATTTCTGTCTTTGTTTAGTCAATTTTAAAAATATGTATTGTTCGTTTAAATACAAACAAAACAGTTATGGCGACTACAAACACTCAAATTGGGAATATGGTGTAGAGCGTATAGAATACGTTATTGGTATTTGAGGTAGGATCCATGCGTTTCACTTAGTTTTCTGGCTATGCTAAGGACCTAAAATTAAAACGCAGACAATTTCTCTGATAAATATGCAGCTGATAGTCGTAAAAAAATTACGCGCCTTTAAAATTCCTTAATTTTCAATACATTTTGGTCAAATATATTGGCCAATTTAAATCTCAAAAATGTAATTTTGGACTTTGGTTTAAATAGTAATTATCATTATTTATCTTATTATAAAGAGTGATGATTTGTAGGCATTTTTAATCTTTATACTCACAAAAGCAAACATCATAGCTAAATATTTACAGGGGAGATGAAAATAAACAATGGCGTTCTATTCTTTAAATACGCAACTGTCACTTATACCCAATTACACTGAAGTTCGTATTAAACCTATACTGTATATTATTACCAAGAGGTTACGATTTGGGAACATTCCGCTGGTTCTTTAAAATTTAATGCGTTGTGTCGTAGCATGCGGACAGTTGCAGTACTTGAGTCACTACTATAATTCTGTCATCTATCATAACCATAACTATTTGTTTCGTTTTTATTTTTTGTTTCCTTAAAATCCCGCTTTAGGTTGTTTTGTTCAGGTATATAACCAAGTTGTGATATTTTTAATTTTCTATAAAATGTGGCTTAGTGACGAAAGCTACTTTTTTTTCTTATTGTATGTAAAGTCATTGTGAACCATTTTAACTTGTTACTCGTAGACGATAACACAATTAGCTGTAGACCGAATTACAATGACTTATAACAACAGTGGCGACAATAGAAGCCCATCCGCCAAATTGAGGCAAAATTTCTAAAGGTTTAAATGGAGGCACCATATTATCGTTAGTTTTTCGCAAAATATTACTAAAGTAATCTACTTCTATATTGACAACTTCTGTCAGCGTCAATTGTAAATGTAGAGTTATGTTAATATTTTACTTTAATAATCTATTCGAACTATCTAGTACAAACTTACTTTTTCATTTAGATTTTTAACAAATAACAATGTTTGTGCAAGCGACTAATGAGAGTTGTCTGCCAAGTGATATTAATAATGTAATATGTACTGAAAAAGGCCTACAAAATAAAATTAATAAAATGAAACACTAAAACAACAAACCTCATAGGAAACCCATATAGACGAAGAGTAAACAAAACGAATTTAGCAGCAATATGGCCGAACCATTACTCTATTGTTTCTACTGTAATTGAAGACATCGGTGCAATAACCAGGTAAGTCCTATTTTTTAAAATGCTGGGAAATTCAAAAAAACGTCATATTATTCATTTGACAAATGAAGGAAGTACACAATTTTTTGAAGATGTAAACAAAGCAACTAATAACTAATAAACAAGGTTTTTTCTAGAAAATTAAATACCTAGCTATTTAAAAAAAAGTGATGAACATTTGGACTTACCTGGTTGTTGCTCCGAAAATATTATTAAAAAATGTTAAAATAATGTACAAAACATTTTTATTAAGAAAAAGTGAACAAAATAACGAAACTTAACAAAACTCAAACCATATCAGCAAATACGTTACATGATAGAAGAATCAGAGTAATAAACATCTTCAACTGTGTCGTTGACCTCTTGCATCACTTCATTATTTTCTGGTTCTCCAAAGATCATTCTGTAATACCATAGATCAGCAGCTGGTACGTATTTAGACGAAAGGAGCTTCAGAGGCAAAGGATAGGGCTGTATCATTGGTAAAGTTGGAAGAGACAATGGCATATTTTCTTTTTGTATATAAAACCTTGTAAAAAGTGGGACTGCCGTTGAGGTGCTGCATTCAACATAATTAACTCCTTTCTGATATTGAAACAATCGGTACGTAGAAATAGAAAACTTAACTTTTTCTTTGTTCATGAAAGTAGTTTTGAAGAAAGGTTTGAAATAGGTTGCAAAATCCATGGTCATGTCCTGATTAACGTCAATAACTTTAAACTTCTTGGAAGTGGAGCGTACGAGGTCTTTCCACCCATCAGGGGTATGTACCCTTTCTTTGCGTCTCTTAGCTTTTTCGATAAACGCAAACGAGCGGTCGCAGGGCAAAAAGCTGTGCCCTGGCTCTGGATACTGGTGGATAATCTTCGAAATACCCTTCTGGTTTATGTTTGTAAAAGTATACAAGTATTTTACTAATGTTTGATTCTTATTTTGGGCGAAGGCATTGTCGGAAAAAAGATATAATGTATGTACAGTGTCAGGCAGAAATGTATTTATATAATGATTCAGGAAGCTGATTACTTCATTACTCCCCTTTTTTGACGTAACTTCATCATACATGTAAAATACAGAAGTTCCACTTTTTGCAGAATGCACGCAAAAGTTATACACCCAGAGTTGTCGTTTATAAAAGACATCACCAGCGGGAACATGGGGTAACGGCAAGTTCTGTTCATAATCAAAACATAGCACTTCGACAGAAGGGTCATTTAAGGCAAGTTGTGACTTCTCTTTTAATGAAGTATAAAATACTTCAGATTTACGAATGTGTAGCTGTTTCTCAACTTGCAATGAGACGTTATTCTCAGTGCTCTGCTCTGCATTGATCATGTTTTGCAGACCATCACATGTCTGACATGTATCCGATCTTGGTGAGCCAAAACTTATATTAAAGTTTTGCACAAAATAACGATGATAATAGTCGTAAGTTACCTGTGGTTTGCTTTCTTTGCCTTCTTCTTGTTGGTGACGTTCAACTCTGACGGCAAGTAGTATCGCCCATCGTTTTTCTCCCTGCTGTAATGGGATGATCGCTTTGGAAAACTTCTTATATGATCGTCTATTGTTCTAATAATATGATCGGGGATCTTGTTTGGCCTGTTTAAGTGTCTTCCCCTCATGTCTGGTTTGGACACAATATTGGATTTTAGAGATTTAGCAATGTTTTCTACCCTAAATTTTGTTATACCATGTATGGCCCACGTTGCATTCTTGCAAACTGGATATTCTTGCCCACTAACACGAACCTAAAAAAAAGATAGCATCTCAAGTTATAGCAAAAAATAATGCTTAGAATATAAGGTATTACTTTATATTTAAAAGAAACTTCTTTTTCTTTTCTCGTTTCAGTCCTACTCCGTTTTCTGGCAACATTTTTTGACGCTATCAAACCAGCCAAGTAAATATCTTGCTTTTGTTTATCGCCAATTTTATTAAATTCTGCGAAGATCTTCTGAATCTTCTCATCACCAATCAACTCAAAACATTTTAATCGGCATACACATGGTGCTCCAATCCTCCTTGCTGGTAGTACGTTTCCTTTGGCAGACCTTTAATAACAATAAACGTAGATTACTTACAACGATCTGAGATTACTCGCACTTCATTAATGACACCATGTCTAATCTCATGAAAAAGATAAAGTGATAAAATTATTTACTATACTATACTATACTACCTACTATACTATAATTTATTATACTAAGCATATTTTTTAGCTATCATGCAGAAACAAATAAAAATGAAACTTACGTATGTGCTTCTCCTTTTGCTTTCTTACTTTTCCTTATATTTCGTTCCCATTCTTCTGGACAACGAGTGCGTTTTTTTCCTTTTTTAAGAGGAATATTTTGGCTTCTCTTTTTCCGTGCTTTTTTAGTTTTTGGTTTGGATTGACTAGACTCATTTCTCGGATTGAGCTCGCTTCCTGACGACTTAGATTGGGTACCCAGATCTTGACATCCCTTCTTCAATATTTTCTTGCCTTTTGATTCAAAGCTCAATAAAACACTCTTTTTTATACCGCTAGGCCCGGGTCTGTTCTCGTCGCTCGGATGGTATTCGCTTCCTGACGACTGAAAAGGTTCGTCTTCAGACGACGACATTTTTGCACCAAAATTTACGTGTTAGGCCAAGAGCGCGACAAACCTTCCTGCACAACTTACTCCTGCATACTAAATCATACGTGCATCTTGCCACGACTCTGCTACTCCCACTTCAGTCAAGTCCCCCACCACTAGAAACCGGTTCGGTGCAAAAACCAGGCATCTCCTGGACTTGCCTGGTTTTTGCTACCAATACTTGACCAGTTATGTGAAAAATCAATAGATTGCACGTTAGGAGCGGTGGACTTACCTGATTTTAACACCCAACGATACGCAAGAATCTAAGGTTCGAGAATATGCATAAAAGTAAATTTTCATAATTTATGGACTTACCTGGTTATTGCACCGATGTCTTCAATTATAAAATCACCGACCGAATCTCGTACCAGCGCCCCCTATCTCCGGAACCTCAAATACAAGAGGTAATAGTTTAGTTGTAGTAAATATTTACTGTAATTCTTACCTCTAAGTTGCAACAGAAGAATAACGACTGGTAATAGTCAGTTTAAAGTAGCTGTAGACGATAACTTTTTCTACTCTGCAACGACTCATTTTGCTTTATAGTAATACGTTATAGGTGTACATTTGAACGTATTCGAGTAGTCTCTGCAAAGTTTAAGATGGTACTGATACTAAAAAGTTGTAATTTAGTAAACAGATTAGAACCAGTAACTTTGAATAATTACTATTATGCAACGGAAAAGAAATGACGACCTTGGAGTCAATTCCTTAAGTAGTTGCCTGGCAACCGTTGTTATATAATTACTTTTCATGGAAAATTACTATAAAGTATTATTCGCAGTAATAAATACATATATAATACTCAAAAACCTGTAACCTAAAGTGTTTGTTGATACATGGTAGGATTATTAGTAATAAATACGTAAAAACTCTTAAAGAGTAATAGTGGAAACCGTTGTAGCTACTTTAGTGCTAGCTAATAATATTACCTGCATAAGATTGGACTCGACAACGATCCATAATGCAGGTTTTGTGCTGAGGTAGATGAAACTACCGAGCATCTAGTCTGTCGATGTGACGCTTTAGTCAACACCAGACTGCTTTGCTTGGGTGACGACTTGAAAGAGTCCTTTCCTTTCTAAAAAGAAGTGGGCTCTTGGCCTGACACGCCTACTTGGGGGGTAGCATCTATGTCTATGTCTACGTCTATCTCTTCTATTTTCTACAATTTTAGGTAGACATTGTCAAACATATTTCAAAGCGTGTCCTCATTGTTTTTGTATGGGTTACAAGCATTGCAATACTATAGCCAGTTACTTCAAAATCATGTTTTATTGCAAGTGGCCAAGAAACAAAGAGATATTTTATGGCGAGGACATCATGGGACACATGAGGCACGAGTGAATTTTTGGGAAGCAGTTGAATATATGGAGAAAAACTTGGGCAAGCATATTATCACCATTATTTTATGAAAGTGTGCAAAAAAACTCTGAATTATGTTAGGCTTGTAGATTCGATATTGGCGCCTTTCGAATGTCCTTATGAACACCTGCTTTTACATTATGATGTACATATTGATAAAAATAGTGTCCTAAAAAGGATATGTCACTTTTGGTATATTTTGAAGACAATATTTAGACAAAATCATTTTTATTTTTATTAAACTTCTAGTGTCCTATGTATAGTTTATAATTTTGAAATTTAGTGGGACTGAGAAGTGTGGAATGAAATCAATCTAGATCCTAAATTGCGTCGGTTCATTAGAGTAATTTATATCACCTGCGCAGTCGGATTTTATTTCGAGTTATGCCCAATTTATAAAATTATGCACATAAATTAATTTATTATTAAGAATATTTGAAAAATAGACAACTTTTTGCAATACCTTCTTTGCGCCGTAAATTAAAGTATTCTTTTTAGCACGTAGTTAAGAGAGTATCTCAATTTTCTACAATTACAAAATTATTACTAGAAAACTACTTGCCCAATTTATCAAAAATCAAGTATTATATAGGAAACAACTGGTAAAATTTTCGTACAAATCCAAAAAGGCAGAACAAAATGGCGGCTTAATAAAATTATTAAAAATGTATCCTGGAAAACTACTTAGCGGTGTGATTTCAAAGTGTATATCAAACCTAATTGTAGTATAGAAATGAACTAGTAAAATCACCCTCTCAGGTTTTACATATCTTCACGTTTTATAGTCCTTAGGTGCCAAAAAATATGTTTTATCAATTTCGTCGGTCTGTCTGTGTCAGGTCATGTCAAGATGGCGAAACAAAAGTTTTGCAGAAATATATAAAGATAAACCGTTACGAATTCAACATTGCGGTATGTGTTAATCTAAAAACTATTTATTGAATTTATTTTAAATTATACCCAAAAATCAAGTGTAGCATAGGTAAAAACTGGTAAAATATTGGTAGGGATCCAATCCAAATGTGTTACTGAATGACTATGTACTAAACTAAATTGGGCCACACTTCACTATTCCTAATAAAAACTAAGTTTTAAAACTAAGGATGTTCCGTGTAAAGAAAATTTACCGAATTTTTTTAAGTGCCTCCTATACATTCTCTTGTGATTCAAAATTGACCCACGCTAAACCGTAATTAATATCTACAAAGTGACCTAATATATGTCAGAAAATTATACAAGGTGTAACATTTTTCGAATCAGAACTCCTTTGACTACCCCAAAGTATTTTTTTGAAAGAGCTCTGAAACTCGACAAAGACAAATCTAAATTAAAATTCTTAAATAACTACTCACGGGTAGCATAAAATACCAAAAAGACAACAGCCGGTTGCACAAAACTTAATTACTGTTTAGAATATTTAACCGAGCTTTGGGATTTGACAACCTGCTTATAGAAATCTAGGAACTCTCTGTCAAAATTGAGCTTTCTGCAACCCGCCGTAACAGTTTTTTCCAGAACAATAAATACGGATAGGAAAATATTCGTAACCTGTATAATTTTGGAAAAATCCTTTTTGTATCTCGAGATTTTTTTGTTATTCTATTGATATAACCGCTCAAATCGATCGAATTAAAAAAAAAGTTAAACGAAATTTGTAGGTCTTCGTTTCTGGTAAAATTCGAGTTGATACAAAATGCCATTGTTTAAAACCCGAAATTATAATAATAATAATAATAATATAAGTAGTTTGTTCCAAGAATATAAAACTTGAAAAAAATCCCTTAGCTGTAGTTTATTTAATGCTATCGAAAGTTTCTACAGACCAGAACTTTAAAAGGTATCTGAGAATTACGAAAAAGCGTACTTTATGCATATAATGGTAATTTACGATATTCCATAAAACTGAGTATAGTATTTAAAATTATTGCAGTAGACACATTTTTTTCGTGATAAGCGGTCATGAGAACCGTTCCTTATCTATAACTTTGGATGTCAACATCAGCTACAGGAAAGAGCTTCTTTTTTCTGCTTGTAAATTACTATTGCCGGACATTTCCGTTATAAGTAAAATATTATGGGTTAATATAGCGTTATGGCCAGTGCGACGTGAAGTTAAAAATTCAATTTCATTTTTGTGATGGATATATATATATATATATATATATATATATATATATATATATATATATATATATATATATATATATATATATATATATATATATATATATATATATATATATATATATATATATATATATATATATATATATATATATATATATATATATATATATATATATATATATATATATATATATATATATATATATATATATATAATATATATATATATATATATATATATATATATATATATATATATATATATATATATATATATATATATATATATATAAATATATATATATATAATATATATATATATATATATATATATATATATATATATATTTATATATATATGCATATATATGTGTATATATATATATATATATATATATATATATATATATATATATATATTATATATATATATATATATATATATATATATATATATATATACATTGCAGAAAAAAAAAGTTTCATTAATTAAACCTATACCCAAGAAAAATAAAAACTTTTAGTATAAAGTATGGTTTAAGAACAGTGTAAATAAATATATACCAGAACGACAGTAGTGAACGGATGTAGTATACCCGGAATGAAAACACATTGTATTTTTCCATCCATGAAGGACTAAGAATCAATATATATATACATACATACATATATATATATATATATATATATATATATATTTATATGTATACAGGGTGTCCCGGATAAGATTGAACTCTACAAGAATCTCGTAAACTAGCAGAGATGCAGAGATGTTTAAATTAGAAAAAAGTTGCGCTCCAGCTCGTTTTCAGATATTGAACATTCCGAGTACTTCCGAAGAAATTAAGAAATAACCGAAAACTCGCGATTTCGTTTTTATTTTTTTCTGATTCTATTTTCAAAAATATTGGAAAACAAATTTTACGTTTTTATAGTCACTTTTTCTCCTCTACAAGATGGTATCACTGGATTTCGAATCCGACGTTTCGTTTTTTCACAATCACCATCAACTTTATTTTTTTAAATAGTCGAAAAAGATTGTTGTGTGCTTAATAAGCTCTATTTTTAATTCTAAATTCAATGACATATCACACTTTGCATTTATTCGACGTTTCGGACAACAAAAATCTGATTAGTTTATCTTGTCGAGAAGAAAATGTTGCTATGGTAACGCAAAATTTATTAATACAATAATAAAGTTCTAAAATCTTAACCTACAAAATAATAACAAATTTATGAACTTATCTAATAGGGCAGTCCAACAATCTGTCATGTCCTACGACAGCATAGGTTGACAACCTAGGGTTTGTTTAAAAATTACACTTAATTGCGCAACTTGACCAATGATAAAATAGTAAACTTTTTTCTTAAATGTAATTGCCAATTAGGCAGTCCAAAAAAACAGCTGCTTGTCCTACGACAGCTATTTGACTAATTTATTGCCTCATTGGCTAAATCAGTTTGTTTGTCCTACGACAACCCAAAAATGACATAACAGTGACAGATCGTTGCAGTGCCTAATTTAGATGTGAAGCATTGTATTAGTATTAACTTACATAAAAACTTATTATTAACTAAATACAATTAACCATTTTTCTTATTTTCAAAAATGCCGCCCTCATTTTCTAAACATAAATAGGAACAATAAACAATTTCGTTCATTACATTTTCTAGCATTTCCGGTGTTATTTTTCGGATGGATTCTCGTACTGCGGCGTTTAGGAGCAAAGGAAAAAGTCCAGGGGTGTAAGGTCTGGTGACCGCGGAGGCCAGCTAATCAGATCACGAGTAGCAATTAAATTATTTCCGAATCGATTTCTTAAATAATCCATGTTTCTTGAATTGTGAGGAGAAGCCGCATCTTGGAACCACATGTTATGGGTTAGGTTTAAAGGCAAGTCATCCAGTGCCTCTTCAATTTTGTTTCTTAGGAACTGACCATACCTTTCGGAATTGAGGGCTCCTTCAAAAAATAATGGTCCAATGATGCGGTTTCCCAAAATACCACACCAAATCGGTTTTCATTTTTTGTTGACCAATAATGTCTATTTTTTCTATTAAATAAACCATTGTTAGATAAATAAGTTTCATCGATCCAAAGAATCTGGTGGGGAAATTGGGGATTCTCATCGCATTTTCGTGTGAACCACTCACAGAAAGTAGTTCTACGTTCTTCATCTCCAGGATGCAAAGCATGGCAGATACGGTATTTATAAGGATGGTATTTCTCTTTACGCAGGATTCTATGTGCAATGTTTTTTGGCACTTCTTGCTCTTTCTCGATGGTACGGAGTCCTATATTATCATCTTCTTCTACAGCAAGCAAAACTCGCATTACTTGTTCAGGGTTTTGCGATTTTTTACGATGACGCCCTGGCTTTTCAAAAGCGCCATGTTTCACTAACCTTTTAAAACTGGATCGGCCTGCTTGACGCTGTTCGGGGTATTTTTGAAGACAACGTATTTCTGCTTGCGCGCAATTTTGATGACTTTCAATGTAACATGTAATCATATCAAATTTAACTTCATTGGAATGATGTGCCATTTTTACAATACAGTCTTTTAAAAAAATAAGTACTCAAATACTAAGAAGAATGCAAAAGTGACAGATATCCAAGGTATTCATAGTAACCAAGCCAAACAATTGCAAATATTGTTGAATTTCAAATATATATATATATATATATATATATATATATATATATTTCTCCTCTACAAGATTCGAATTCGACGTTTCGTTTCTTCACAACCAATATCAACTTAATTTTTTTAAATAGTCGAAAAAAATTGTTATGTCCTTAATAAGCTGTATTTTTAATTCTAAACTCAATGTCATATCGCACTTTGCATTTATTCGACGTTTCGGACTCAAAAACTATCATCAGTGAGATTCGATGATGATTCCGCAAAAACGAAACGCCGGAACAAAAATCCGATTAGTTTATCTTGTCGAGAAGAAAAAGTAGTTATAGTATCGCAAAATTTATTTTGATCTAGCTCTTACCGTAGACTTTAAAAAAATGAATAATTATTTTATTTGTGTTGGTATCAGGTGTGATAATAGTATTTAAAGCGATAATATGAATAAAATTGTCGTGAAGAAAAAGTTGCTATGGAAACAAGAAATTTATTTTTATCTATCTGTTTGGGTTCAATTAATAACAATAAAAATTTGGTTTGCTCCAGTATGTACAAAATAATTTCCAATTATTCATAGGCGGCTTTGAAACAGTAATGCGAGTTTTGCTTGCTGTAGAAGAAGATGATGATAATATAGGACTCCGTACCATCGAGAAAGAGCAAGAAGTGCCAAAAAACATTGCACATAGAATCCTGCGTAAAGAGAAATACCATCCTTATAAATACCGTATCTGCCATGCTTTGCATCCTGGAGATGAAGAACGTAGAACTACTTTCTGTGAGTGGTTCACACGAAAATGCGATGAGAATTCCCAATTTCCCCACCAGATTCTTTGGATCGATGAAACTTATTTATCTAACAATGGTTTATTTAATAGAAAAAATAGACATTATTGGTCAACAAAAAATGAAAACCGATTCCGCACATCCAAACACCAGAATCGGTTTGGAATAAATGTTTGGTGTGGTATTTTGGGAAACCGCATCATTGGGCCATTATTTTTTGAAGGAACCCTCAATTCCGAAAGGTATGGTCAATTCCTAAGAAACGAAATAGAAGAGGTACTGGATGACTTGCCTTTAAACCTAACCCATAACATGTGGTTCCAAGATGCGGCTTCTCCTCACAATTCAAGAAACATGGATTATTTAAGAAATCGATTCGGAAATAATTTAATTGCTACTCGTGGTTCAACTAGCTGGCCTCCTCGGTCACCAGACCTTACACCCCTGGACTTTTTCCTTTGGGGGTATCTGGAAAATGACGTTTATTGGCAAGCATTTCAAGATATTGAAGAATTAAACGCCGCAGTACGAGAATCCATCCGAAAAATAACGCCGGAAATGCTAGAAAATGTAATGAACGAAATTGTTTATTGTTCCAATTTATGTTTAGAAAATGAGGGCGGCATTTTTGAAAATAAGAAAAATGGTTAATTGTATTTAGTTAATAATAAGTTTTTATGTAAGTTCATACTAATACAATGCTTCACATCTAAATTAGGCACTGCAACGATCTGTCACTGTTATGTCATTTTTGGGTTGTCGTAGGACAAACAAACTGATTTAGCCAATGAGGCAATAAATTGGTCAAATAGCTGTCGTAGGACAAGCAGCTGTTTTTTTGGACTGCCTAATTGGCAATTACATTTAAGACAAAAGTTTACTATTTTATCATTGGTCAAGTTGCGCAATTAAGTGTAATTTTTAAACAAACCCTAGGTTGTCAACCTATGCTGTCGTAGGACATGACAGATTGTTGGACTGCCCTATTAGTTCATAAATTTGTTATTATTTTGTAGGTTAAAATTTTAGAACTTTATTATTGTATTAACATTATTAATAATAATTGTTGTTGATGTAAATTGCTTTAATAAAAAAGCAACTTTATTCACATTATCGCTTTAAATACTATTATTACACTTGATACCAACACAAATAAAATAATTATTCATTGTTTTAAAGTCTACGGTAAAAGCTAGATCAAAATAAATTTTGCGTTACCATAGCAACTTTTTCTTCTCGACAAGATAAACTAATCAGATTTTTGTTCCGGCGTTTCGTTTTTGCGGAATCATCATCGAATCATTATTAATGATGGTTTTTTGAGTCCGAAACGTCGAATAAATGCAAAATATGATGTCATTGAATTTAGAATTAAAAATAGAGCTTATTAAGCACACAATAATTTTTTTCGACTATTTAAAAAAATAAAGTTGATGGTGATTGTGAAAAAACGAAACGTCGGATTCGAAATCCAGTGATGCCATCTTGTAGAGGAGAAAAAGTGACAATGAAAATGTAAAATTTGTTTTCCAATATTTTTGAAAATAGAACCAGAAAAAAATAAAAACGAAATCGCGAGTTTTCGGTTATTTCTTAATTTCTTCGGAAGTCTGAAAACGTCATCTTGCAGAGTTCAGTGGAGCGCAACTTTTTTCTAATTTAAACATCTCTGTATCTCTGCTAGTTTACGAGATTCCTGTAGAGTTCAATCTTATCCGGAACACCCTGTATATATATATATATATATATATATATATATATATATATATATATATATATATATATATATATATATATATATATATATATATATATATATATATATATATATATATATATATATATATATATATATATATATATATATATATATATATATATATATATATATATATATATATATATTGATTCTTAGTCCTTCATGGATGGAAAAATGCAATGTGTTTTCATTCCGGGTATACTACATCCGTTCACTACTGTCGTTCTGGAAAGAACATCTTTTGCCAATTGCATTTGCGAAGCTTTGTTTCTCGCGTCCGAATAGAGACTCTATGTCCTCTTGTTCAAATAAAAAAGACTATAGGGCTCCTCAAATCGTTTGCTTTCAAATTACATTTTTTTAACATACCGTTTTCGATATTGGTCGCTTTTCTGCAGTAAAGTTCGCTGAAGTTGCCTCGTTCAGTCAAAGGGGAAATATCGAAAAGTGATTCCAATAGACAAAAGATGGTATCTTAATCTTTCTTCATAGTATATAACTTTGTGATCATGTCACTACTATGTTGTCAAAATAAAAATTAAAGAAACTTAAAAAATATATTTGAAAATATTATTAGTGATCTATTTAGTTTAGATGCAAAATTAAAAATAGATTTGAATTATATCGTGTACATAGATTTCTTATATTAATTTTACTTGGAGAGTTTTTTTTATATTACATTTATAATGTAAGGAACTCTAATAAATTGTTGGTTTTTAGTCTATATCATCTAAGCTTTAGTAATCTATTAACTAATCTGATTTTTTAAATATAAACTCCCTGACATGATATTTGGGTGGAATTCATTTGTTAATTAATAGGGTACTTGAATGGGTTTCTCTTCATTACTTGAATAGATTATACAAGCTTTATTCTACAAGATAGAAACTATTTTACATATTTAAGTTTTTACCTCCCGATTTACTTAAATGGTTTAAGAGTTAAATCAGGTCAAATTGCCGTGGCAGTTAAAATTCTTAGTTCATCAGTGTTTTTCTTATCTCACTGTCATTTTCTACTGGTACATTTAAACAAATTATTAGTTACATTGTCCCATAAAACTGGCATTGGCTTGTTATTTTAAATGAAATACTTTCTTCAAAACCCTTGCCATAAGAGGCAATGAGGAACATTTATGTATTAAAAGTTTTATCTTTCTCTTACACATTGCCGAATTTTTGTTAGTTTTTTCTTAAATCTTTAAAGATAAAGTATTAAGTGTGGTATTTTTGTAATCAACAGGGAGAGACACATTTAATGAAACAATAATATACACGGTGCTCCATATTGATGTACAAAGTCGATGCTTATGCTGAAAAGTATCAGGTAAAATTGTAAGACTTTCCAAATCCATCTTGGAAAATAAACCTTTCAAAATACAAGCAGCAATCCTGTACAAAAAATAATCTATTACCCAAATAAACATAGGGCCGTAGTTTTTTATAACTTGTGAAGGTCTTCACTTCTTTTTCCCTTGTTGTCATGGCTCATTCTTGTTCACCCATCCAAAAATAAACTGACCAATTATCATTATGAGAAAATCCGTTCATTCCTCTTTTATACCCTAATATATATTTACGAGTTTTGCCCACAAACGGCAAATAGGAAAGGGGAATGCAAAGATTATGTTCCCAAACCTTTTATAAATATGGCAATATTTTTCGTTGGTTTAATGTGTCAGCTCCTTATATTTCAGTTCATTATGTCTATTTAGTTTCATACCTTATATTTACATCGCTTTCAGAATGTGCCATGAGTAATAATATCAAAAAGTGTCAATTTTATTAAAAAATATATAGCAGACTATATATATATATATATATATATATATATATATATATATATATATATATATATATATATATATATATATATATATATATATATATATATATATATATATATATATATATATATATATATATATATATATATATATATATATATATATATATATATATATATATATATATATATATATATATATATATATATATATATATATATATGTATATAGAGTGAATCCTAGTCGTGACTGACTAATTAAGCAGAAAAATACTAAATTAGTGGGGATGCAGTCAAAGAAAACCAAAGGCCTAGTTCAAAAGATGAACCCTTTATTGTATAGTCAAGCTTTCGGGATTATTTACCCCTTCTTCAGGACATTTCTACAAAAAATTTTAGAAAAAGAAAACCACGTTAGTAACTAATTCTAGAATTTTGTTTTTTTATATAACTCACCAATGTGGGTTTAAAATAAAAGCAAGATTGCATTCCATCAAACAAGAATTTATGTAATGTTTATTCTAAAACAAACCATCACACTTTGGAACATTTAAATTACGAAAATATTGTTATTTAACTGTTATTACATGATTAAAAATTAAAAAAATTGAGGGATTATTGAAAACGAACGTTCATGAGGAACGCCATTATGTTACTTAAAACAGGTTGTGTTGCCGTATAAAACGATTTAATTTTTAAGATGATGAAATTACAAGGAAAACAAGGTGTGTAATAAGGATAGAGAATTGTTTTGTTAGATGTAAGCGACAAAGAAAGGAGAGAACTATACGACTGAACGTCGGTTACTCTGAACACGCGAAAGGTGATGGAGTGTTGCCTACATTAAGTGAAGGGCTATATACTGCCCAACGCAGTTTTAATCTCTACTAAATTTAAATAAATATATTTGAACATGAGAAGAACAAAAAATTAGTTAATGCTTTTTTTTTTTTTGTGCCTAATTATCTGTTATGGAAACATAATTTTATTATTAAATGATGGAAGGGAGATTTAAAGAGTTATATTAAGTTCTATTTTTTATCATTATAAAAATTTTGAAACAAAGTAGAGGGACGGAAAACAGAGAGAAACTCTTTCACTCGTCGGGGGCGGGAGCGTCCAAGCACTGGTATTTGTTTTTATGTAATTTTAGGATGTAGCTGTAAATGGTACTCAGACCTTGAGTATCACTTTTTTTATTCATCACTGGATCCTGTGAAATTATGTGAATCATCTCTAAGAACGTGCGTTTGTAATATGATGAGGCTCTGTCAAGAATCTCAACATTATTCCAGTTAAGAGAATGGTTGTTATTAATAAAGTGTTCACTCAATGCACAGGACGGTACCCCTCTCCGACAGTCACTTTTATGAGATGTGATTCTGCCCTTAAGGCTCCTAGACGTTTGCCCTATGTATATTAATTCACATTCGTTACAAGGAATTCTGTATACTACATTGTGGTTTTCAAGAGAGGACAAAGGTGTCTTAATTTTTGTGAAAAGAAGAGATAAAGTCTTTTGTTCTTTTCTCGCTATTTTCACATCTGTATCTTTAAAAATATTGATCAATTTATTAGTGAGATTATCTATGTATGGAAGAGAGAAAAAACGTTGTGATGTATGAGGAGAAATATCATCCTGAGTCGACAATTGTATATTTATGTTACTAGGTGTGTTAACAGAAGAATGAGAAAGTAGTGGACTTGGATGAAAGTTAGGATCTCTAAAATTATCAGTTATGTTGTGTTCAGTTTGGAACAAAATTTTTAGCACTAGCTTTGGGGGGTATGAATTTTCTAAAAAAATGGTTTTTAACTGTTGTAACACTTGATGTCTTTTAGTAGGATGAGAAAGTTTAACGGCTCTAGTTTTCATGCCTATAATCAGATTGGTTTTTGTTCTAGCAGGGTGGTAGGAATAGTAGCTGATGAATCTGTTAGAACAGTATGGTTTTCTATACCATTGTGTTAGTAAAACATTGTCATCTGACCTGATGACTAACATGTCGAGGAAAGGAATGCTGTTGTTTACTTCCTTTTCACATGTAAATTGTATGTGTTCATTAAATGAATTAAACAGATCAAGAGCAAATTCTATTCTATCCCTGGGGAGCGCAAGTAAAAGATCATCTACGTAGCGTTTGACGAACGGTACGTGGAAAGGCATAAGATCTAGGCAATACTCAATTAAGTCATCCAAGACATAGTTGACTAGAATAGGAGAAATAGTTGACCCCATAGGTGTACCAAAAATCTGTTTATAATAACTGTCATTAAAAATTAGGATATTAGAGTCAAAAATAAACTTCATTAATGTTTCAAATAGTTCATAATCCATGCCACAAAATTGGGATATGTGTTGCCACTTTTCTTTTAGACTATTTATTATGACATTCAATGGCAGATTAGTGAAGAGCGAAACAACATCAAAACTGACTATTACATAATCATTAGGTAGTTGATAATAATTAACAAAACTACTAAAGGCAAAAGAGTCTTTGACATAATAATCATTTTCTGTATCATATGCACGAGTAAGGAAATCAGAAATATATGAAGCCAATGCACCGTTGGGACAATTAATAGCGGAAACTATAGGTCTCACAGATAGTGTGGGCTTATGTATTTTAGGAAGAGTGTAGAATCTAGGGGCTACCGTGTTATAGGTAGTCATTTTAGTTGCCATTACTCCATCTATGATCCCTTTGTCCTTAAGTTGTTTAGCTAGTTTATTAGCTTTAAGCTGAAAGGTATAAGTAGGGTTGTTATTAAGTTTTTTGTAATATTGTGTATCATCTAATAATTGTTGACTTTTAATCATATAATCTTCCTTATACATTGCAACCGTAGCATTTCCTTTATCACTACGTACAATAAATAAATCTGGATGGTCCTTAAGAAAGCGTTTAGTTTTATTAAAAATATTATTAAAATGTGGATTGATATTGTGATTCTTATGTATGAAGTTAGTTATGACATTGGTGAGCTGCTGCTTCCGAGCACAATATTACAAAAAACTTAATAACAACCCTACTTATACCTTGCAGCTTAAAGCTAATAAACTAGCTAAACAACTTAAGGACAAAGGGATCATAGATGGAGTAATGGCAACTAAAATGACTACCTATAACACGGTAGCCCCTAGATTCTACACTCTTCCTAAAATACATAAGCCCACACTATCTGTGAGACCTATAGTTTCCGCTATTAATTGTCCCAACGGTGCATTGGCTTCATATATTTCTGATTTCCTTACTCGTGCATATGATACAGAAAATGATTATTATGTCAAAGACTCTTTTGCCTTTAGTAGTTTTGTTAATTATTATCAACTACCTAATGATTATGTAATAGTCAGTTTTGATGTTGTTTCGCTCTTCACTAATCTGCCATTGAATGTCATAATAAATAGTCTAAA
This sequence comes from Kuschelorhynchus macadamiae, assembly GCA_030620095.1. Lineage (NCBI taxonomy): Eukaryota > Metazoa > Arthropoda > Insecta > Coleoptera > Curculionidae > Kuschelorhynchus > Kuschelorhynchus macadamiae. The sequence goes on from JAUTXW010005122.1 coordinate 31,977, forward strand.
AGAAAAGTGGCAACACATATCCCAATTTTGTGGCATGGATTATGAACTATTTGAAACATTAATGAAGTTTATTTTTGACTCTAATATCCTAATTTTTAATGACAGTTATTATAAACAGATTTTTGGTACACCTATGGGGTCAACTATTTCTCCTATTCTAGTCAACTATGTCTTGGATGACTTAATTGAGTATTGCCTAGATCTTATGCCTTTCCACGTACCGTTCGTCAAACGCTACGTAGATGATCTTTTACTTGCGCTCCCCAGGGATAGAGTAGATTTTGCTCTTGATCTGTTTAATTCATTTAATGAACACATACAATTTACATGTGAAAAGGAAGTAAACAACAGCATTCCTTTCCTCGACATGTTAGTCATCAAGTCAGATGACAATGTTTTACTAACACAATGGTATAGAAAACCATACTGTTCTAACAGATTCATCAGCTACTATTCCTACCACCCTGCTAGAACAAAAACCAATCTGATTATAGGCATGAAAACTAGAGCCGTTAAACTTTCTCATCCTACTAAAAGACATCAAGTGTTACAACAGTTAAAAACCATTTTTTTAGAAAATTCATACCCCCCAAAGCTAGTGCTAAAAATTTTGTTCCAAACTGAACACAACATAACTGATAATTTTAGAGATCCTAACTTTCATCCAAGTCCACTACTTTCTCATTCTTCTGTTAACACACCTAGTAACATAAATATACAATTGTCGACTCAGGATGATATTTCTCCTCATACATCACAACGTTTTTTCTCTCTTCCATACATAGATAATCTCACTAATAAATTGATCAATATTTTTAAAGATACAGATGTGAAAATAGCGAGAAAACAACAAAAGACTTTATCTCTTCTTTTCACAAAAACTAAGACACCTTTGTCCTCTCTTGAAAACCACAATGTAGTATACAGAATTCCTTGTAACGAATGTGAATTAGTATACATAGGGCAAACGTCTAGGAGCCTTAAGGGCAGAATCACATCTCATAAAAGTGACTGTCGGAGAGGTGTACCGTCCTGTGCATTGAGTGAACACTTTATTAATAACAACCATTCTCTTAACTGGAATAATGTTGAGATTCTTGACAGAGCCTCATCATATTACAAACGCACGTTCTTAGAGATGATTCACATAATTTCACAGGATCCAGTGATGAATAAAAAAAGTGATACTCAAGGTCTGAGTACCATTTACAGCTACATCCTAAAATTACATAAAAACAAATACCAGTGCTTGGACGCTCCCGCCCCCGACGAGTGAAAGAGTTTCTCTCTGTTTTCCGTCCCTCTACTTTGTTTCAAAATTTTTATAATGATAAAAAATAGAACTTAATATAACTCTTTAAATCTCCCTTCCATCATTTAATAATAAAATTATGTTTCCATAACAGATAATTAGGCACAAAAAAAAAAAGCATTAACTAATTTTTTGTTCTTCTCATGTTCAAATATATTTATTTAAATTTAGTAGAGATTAAAACTGCGTTGGGCAGTATATAGCCCTTCACTTAATGTAGGCAACACTCCATCACCTTTCGCGTGTTCAGAGTAACCGACGTTCAGTCGTATAGTTCTCTCCTTTCTTTGTCGCTTACATCTAACAAAACAATTCTCTATCCTTATTACACACCTTGTTTTCCTTGTAATTTCATCATCTTAAAAATTAAATCGTTTTATACGGCAACACAACCTGTTTTAAGTAACATAATGGCGTTCCTCATGAACGTTCGTTTTCAATAATCCCTCAATTTTTTTAATTTTTAATCATGTAATAACAGTTAAATAACAATATTTTCGTAATTTAAATGTTCCAAAGTGTGATGGTTTGTTTTAGAATAAACATTACATAAATTCTTGTTTGATGGAATGCAATCTTGCTTTTATTTTAAACCCACATTGGTGAGTTATATAAAAAACCAAAATTCTAGAATTAGTTACTAACGTGGTTTTCTTTTTCTAAAATTTTTTGTAGAAATGTCCTGAAGAAGGGGTAAATAATCCCGAAAGCTTGACTATACAATAAAGGGTTCATCTTTTGAACTAGGCCTTTGGTTTTCTTTGACTGCATCCCCACTAATTTATTATTTTTCTATATGTATATATATATATATATATATATATATATATATATATATATATATATATATATATATCCTCAAAAACTGAGACAGCCAGTATATATTAAAACGGTAATAGTACAATACACATTTTTAAATCCGACAAATTTCTTTCATTTTTCGTATACAAAAATCAAAACCTTGAAAAAAACGTTTAGAATTTTTTTGAAATTCGGTGTGATGTTAAATATAAAAATATCTTTCTATTCCAAAAGTTATTTTACTTTAAGTTTATAGGTTAGCTCTAGTAAACGTGTAAATAAACATACAAATTGTGTTTTATTTTTTATTTACACCGTATATCTTTAGATACCAATAAATTGTACAAGTCATTAGCATACATACTTGATTGTTCTTTCCTTTATATAAAAACGTCGTTTTTACTTCCCTCATAAAATGGAATACTGTAATCTTTACGTTTCAAGGTCCCTAGATGCCGAAAAACATGTTTTCTGGATTTCGTCGTCTGTCAATCTGTTTGTAAAAATCTAATATGTCGAAACAAAATGGCGGCCTTGTAAAATGTTAAAAATATTATCACTAACAAACATTTATCCAATTTACGTTCAATTTTGGAAAAAAGTCAGGCAAAAATTTGTCAACAAAATAGCGGCTAATAAAATATTTAAAAATGCATGCTTAAAAAACTTCTTAATAGATTAACTTCAAATTTGGTGTATTATAGAGATGAATTGGTACAGCTGTGGTGCGGATTCAAGATGAGGGAAGAAAATGGCGGCCACATAAAGTTTTGGAACGTTAAAAAAGTCACCCTTCCGGGTTTTACATATCGGTTTAGCGTGATCAGTGAATAATATGTATTCGATTTATTTTCAATTTTATTCAAATATCAAGTGTGACGACATAGGTAGAAACTAGAAACAAGTTGGTACAAATCCAATACGGTGGAACAAATTGGCGCCCAATAAAAATATTTGAAAATACTATAATATACTAAATATATGTATGTTATTAAATGACTATAAGCGGAACTAAATTGGGTCATACTTCACTTTTCCTAATAAACGGAAAAATTCATAACGAGGAAAATTCCGACTAGAGGTAATTTACCGATTTTGGTAAGTTTTTACTTTTTTACAGCATCCCGATTTTCATGATTTTTTGTATATAGGTAAATTTTTGCATTCTGATCACGATTTCGGTCATGTTTCGTTTTTGACTCTTCAAAGTTCGTAAACATACTAAACCCAATTCACTTTTCTCGTATTTCTTTTTGTGAAAATTCGCTGCTTCTGTGTGAAACTCTTTTGTGTTTTTTTTTCTTTTTATCTAACAAATTGAGAAACACTCAAAAAACAGCCAAACTTCATATTTTTTGATCCAGTAGCTTTCCTTTCATGTTGGCATCTTGACATCATTAAAAACCATCAAGATACAATTATAAAAAGAGGCATTAATTGATACAAATTAATTTTGGACACTTTTATTACATATGGGGGCTATGGGGCTGAGCCCCACCTAAGATCAAATATATACTTTTAGGTACATTTTTATTTTATAGTAAGGTTCTTTTTTTTAGCCATCAACAAAAAAATGAAACTCCTAAATACAACCCTGTGTCGTATTTAACTAACTTCGCTTTTTCATTTAAAATTTAGTTTTGCAGCCATTTTTCGTCGTTTAGAAAAACTTTCAAACTTTAATCATTTTGACATTCGAAAAGTAGCTATAATTATGTATTTTGTTTTTCCAAAGCCACCTACCCTATTTCATAAGAATAAGTAGTATTACATTTTTGACTTATAGTGTTTTGATGCTATGTCAATTTTGATTTTATTTTCACCAAATAAAGTCCTAATATTGAAAAAAATCAAATTATTTCAGGGAGTTCAGTGAGCATAGGAATAAACAGTACTTTTTTTTAAATTCCTGTGGCGTATCACCTAATTTAAAAAAAAAACTATAAAAAAACAAAATTGAAGATTTTCTTACACAATTCTATATTTGGGCATGTATTTTAATTCTAAGTAACTTTTCTTAATAAAATTTTTCTCTATTTTGAGAAATCATGCCACTTTACTCTTGACAATTTTTCATATTTTTTATCGTCACTCATATACTGTAGTTTCTTTTGATGCACTAACTTTTATCAAGAATAAAGTTTTCTGAGAAATGAATATATATATATATATATATATATATATATATATATATATATATATATATATATATATATATATATATATATATATATATATATATATATATATATATATATATATATATATATATATATATATATATATATATATATATATATATATATATATATATATATATATATATATATATATATATATATATATATATATATATATATATATATATATATATATATATATATATATATATATATATATATATATATATATATATATATATATATATATATATATATATATATATATATATATATATATATATATATATATATATATATATATATATATATATATATATATATATATATATATATATATATATATATATATATATATATATATATATATAACATAACATAACATATTTAGGATGTTGAGCTCAAAATGTTTGTACAAAAAATCATCAAAATCGACCAAGTTGTAAAAAAGTAAATAACTACCATATCTTTCATCGATAAACACAACATTCTGCCAAGAATTAATTTTGTAATTCTCTATAGAATTGCAATGAGAAACCAACTCTTTATTATTAATTTTAGTTTAAAACGAATGGAATGGTTACGCAAGATGCTTGTGCTAGTTGAATCTCTTATTGTCTGAAGATAATCTAGGTGCTCCATTTCCTCATCTCAAGAGAATTTGTTTCATCATATTTCTTTTTGATGCCATGCACAGTACTTTCCGAGTCTTTCAATCACTCTTCGTCTTGACCAACCCTCTCCTAGTAAGGGTACTGTTTCGCATTTCTCTACAATATTTAAGTGTAGCATTATTTTCCATCTACAAATTGATATTGTAATATTACAATATGATAAAGTGCTGTCCGGATTTTTACACCGAGCACAGAAAACAATTTTTGTTTTTTTTCACTTAGCACGTATTGAGCAGCCTTTCAATATTATAGTTTTTTAGGCAACATTTGGATGAAAGTTAAAGTTAGAGAATAAAATGCAGAAGTACCAAAACATTTTTACCTGAAAATTATCCTTACCTAAAAAATAAAAGAATGCCATTGGACTCTCGACAAAATTCAAAAAGTCATCAGTATATTTAGAAAATATGTATGTGTAACTTTCAAATCAATTTCCTGCTTTATTTCTCTGCATACTTAAATCCTTCTGATTCAACGTGTACCCTACGGGAGGCAGTCTTTTTAATTTAAGCGCATTAGGGAAAGCCTTAAAAAGAGAAACAATGTTTTAATTAGAAACATTATAACATTGCTACAGCTAACTGGCAAAGCTGGTTTTACGAAAGACTAAATAAATCCTATATTAGTTTCAGAACAAAAATATAAATGAACTTATTATTTCGGCCTAGAAAGTTTTTATTGCTAAAGTAGCTTAAAACTTTCCAGAACTTTTCCATCTAGCAACGTATGCATCTATTAAGCTTAATGTGCTGAAATCCAAACGTCCGATTTAAATTCCAAAACCTAAGTTTAATGGAAAAAAACCACGAATTGTCGAAATGAGCTCGTAAACATAAACATATACCGAAAAATAACATTTTCGGTTTGTTAATTCTAAAATTAAATTATCCGGTTTAAAGACAGCTTTGGGTAAAGCTCAGTTTAGTACCCTCGTAAATGGGAAGTATTGTAATCGTAAAAAATAGCCATCCGAGATCTTTTCAGACCTTCACGTTTCAGGGTCCTTAGATGCCAAAGAACATGTTTTCTCAATTCCGTCAGTCTGTTTGGCGGTCTCTCTGTTGGCGGCATAGCTAAAAATCTAATTATTCAATTGACTTCAAATTTTGGTCAACAATTAAGGGTCATATGGGGATAACCTGGTAACATTTTGGTAAAAATCCAATGTAGCGAAACAAAATGGCGGCCTAGTGAATTGTTAAAAAAATATTACTTAAAAACTACTTATCCAATTCGTCTCAAATTTTGCAAAAAATCAAGTACCAAACAACTGGTAAAATTTTGGTACGAATCAAAGATGGCGGAACAAAATGGCGGCTTAAAAAAATTATTAACATTTAAGCCTGAATAATTTCTGAATGTATTGATTTCAAATTGTATGTCAAAACTAATTGTGGTATAGAAATGAACTAGTAAAATTGTGGTATTAATTCTAGATAACGGAAGAAAATGGCAGCCAAATAAAATTTTAGTATTCGTAAAAAAAAACCCCTCAGTTTTATATAGATTTCGCTTCCTAGATGCCAGTAAATATGTTTTATTAAATCGGTCTGTCTGTCGTTCTCTGTCAATTCGCGGCATAGCTTAAAAACTACTTACCAGATTGACTTCAAATTTGAGCAAAAATTAAGGGTCATATGGGGATAATCTGGTAACATTATGGTAAAAATCCAATATGGCGAAAGAAAATGGAGGCCTAGTGAAATGTTGAAAAAAATGATTACTAGAAAACTACTTGATAATTTATCTCAAATTTTTCACGAAGATCACACACAGAACAAAACAACGGCTTAATAAAATGATTAAACATTCTGCCTGAAAAACTACTTAGTGGATTAATTTCAAATTTTGTGTTATAACTAAATGTGGTACATAAATTAACTATTAGAATGCCGATATGAATTCAAGATAGCGGAGCAAAATGGCGGCCAAATAAAATGTTTGTAATCGAAAAAAATCACCCAGATTTTACATATCTTCACGTTTTAGCGTCCCTAGATGCCAAAAAACATGTTTTATCAATTTCGTCGGTCTGTCTGTCTGTGTGATTAACTTCAAATTCAGTCAAAAATTACAGGTCATATGGCGATAACCTGGTAATATTTTAGTAAAGTAGTAGATTTGTATCGTTGTGGATCTTGTATTTCATTTTCTCTAGGCCTAAAAGAATAACTCTCAAAGAAAATGGTTTAACTGAAAGTAAATGAAAAATTATGAATTCAAATTGTAGTGTGCTGTGCATACATATCGTCGTTTTGTTCTTGCAATTTCAACTGTTCCTCTGACTCTAATTAATTTAAGTATTTTAATTTATTTGAATTAATCACATGTATGTGGGCAGAGTTTTTTACGAAATATGTTGTTCAACTCGTATGTACACATATTGCACTAAGAAAGTAAAGGCTGGAATAAATGAATTTAAAATTTCGGAAAAGTTGGATGGAACAACGGTCAGTTTATAGTTTATAGTGACTATTTTTTACATGAAACTAATATATACAGAGTAAGGGATGTGTTGATTCTGTTTTATTTTGTTAAAAAAATATTATGTGTCTATCGACAAATGTATGAGAGGCTATAGAACTCGAAATGTATTTAACATTAGGGCGTAATAATTTGTACCTTCTTATCTTAGTTTTTCATAATGACAATCTAACCAGGAGTAACCGGAACTGAAATCTGATTTTTTTATATTGTGTTGAATGGAAAGCTGTCTTCAGATGTTATGAAAAATAGAAAGCTCATATTTTATTTTCCTAAAATAAAAATTGTAGCCGAGTTTCATTGCAACCTAAAAATTAGAATAAACGAGTTTATTCTAATCTTTACGTTCTCATTCTTTGTAGAGTATTCATTTCTTAAACGTCTGTCGCATATTTTTAATTAAGGTTAAACCACACTACTATGACACAAAGGTGTACATAATGCCGTATATTAGACTTAATTTACAGTATAATGTTACTGTAAATGGTGAAAATTGTGTAAACCCTTTAGTAATTTTCGAGTAAAATAATTATTGGAATGGAATTTTTAGTTGAAAGAGGTACAAACCTCTCATAACAAAACTATATAAATAAAGTAATTCTTATTAAAAATATTCGATCAACAATGCAAGTTATGGTACGAGCGGGGATCGAACCCACACCTCTGGATCTCTAGTCCAGTGCTGTAACTAATTACGCTATAGTTCCACTAATAACCAATTCGTTAGAACTTGTACGTATTAAAATCCACCAGAATCATAACCATTGCGGATATTGCCAAATATTTTAACCTTATGGCGCAGCATTCCTGACTGGACCTCAAAGCTGACATCGCTATTAGGATCCGTCCATATTAGTAAATTTATCATTTTTACGTTATGTCGGTATAAGCCAAATTTTAGATAAATAGCGCAATTGGTTAGAGCAATGGACTACTACTTACTCTTGATCAAATATCTGTAAAAAAATATTTCACAGTTTAAAAAAAACTTATAAAAATGATAAATTTCGTAATATGGATGGAAGTTACTAGCGATGTCAGATTTAACGTCAAGTACCGTAACACCATAGGGTTAGAATATTTGGCAAGATCAGCAATGGTTAGAATACTGGTGGGTTTGAATATCTACAAGTTATATCGAATTGCTTATCAGGGTCCTAATAGCACCATTGGTGAGAGCAATGGGCTAGAGATGCGGGTTCAATCCCCGCTCATACCACAACTTTTAATGTTGATCAAATATTTCTAAAAACATATTTTGCAGTTTGAAAAAGTGATAAAATACTTCTTTTAAAAGTAACTCTTTTCTTTTATTAGACAATATTATTCAAGAAATTTGTATTATTCTGGACATATCTTCGGCTTAAAATAAAATTAAAGTTTATTATTAAGGTAGTAGGGCTAAATATGGCTCACTCCTTACAAAATTTGATTCATAGTAATTTTTGGAAAATCTGACAACATTACTAAAGAGCGAAAGTGGGTAATAGCACAGATTAACAACCAATCAGATACCGCACTCTTGGAATTTTCATTCACAAACCCCATTAGCTGGGCGGAGAACTCAGAGGTGTACTCGAAATATTTGTATTTTTTCTGAGCAGGACCTTATTAAAATATTTTGTGACTAATGATTAACAAATTTTAATATATTTATATCGAAAAATTAGTGTATATATAGTAGTTATGCACGTACAAAGTTGTTTGAGTTTTTATAGATTTATGAAAGAATAAGGGCAAAGTTCAAATTTAATATTATTGTTAATTCATTTATATCGCTGAACTTGAAAACATTGTATTTAAGTATCATGTAGAAAGGATTTTAGCGCACTTTATATTCATTTCACTTCTGCCATTGGCGTGCGTGTGAAAAACGTAAATATTAGATACTAGTGTACTCTCACATCACAAAAAAGAATGGATTATGTTTCTAATTTTCAGAGTTTTTGTGGTCAGCAAATTCATTTAAATTTTTTGCAAAATCCTTAAGCAGATGATTTTTAGTTGCGAAGTTTTAGTTTCAAAATAAATTTAATGAGCAGTTATAAAACACACAAAATAAAAAATTGTACATAATTTATGTTAGATATGGTATCTTATTAAGGATGCCTTCGGTTTGTGTATAAACTGAAAACCTATTTGTTTTCAAGGAATCTTTTTTAAACTTTGAAGATATTTTTTGTTAAATAGCTATAACATTAAATGAATATTTTGTTTAAAACTATAATTTTTCTATGTCGAGGTATTGTCTTTATTATGATATTTTGAAGGCATAGTAAGTAATGCAATTTTTTTTTTGATTAATAAAGTAATTACAATGACTAAACCCGATAGAGGACAGTGAACCCTATTGACGAATTGAATCTCCCAACAATATACTGGGTGTCACAAAAAGTGAGGGCGGTTAAAAATAGGAAAAGTTGAATTTATAGGAATTAGATGTTAATTAACATTAAAATTGTAAGAAGTCACTAGAGAGGTCTGCCTTACTATATAAGAAAAATGTGGTGGAGGAAGGCGGACAACCAATCGGGTGGTTTTTGCATTTTATTCGAAAACGGTTAATGTGATCGACCCGAAATTTGGCATACGGATAGAGGTTAGCAAGCTCTACTGACTCATTTAAACTTGCACAGTGTGAGAGAAAGCGAGAATGGTTAAAAATAGGAAACTTTTATTTATATGAATAAGGTGCTGTCATTTGAATTGTAAGTAGTCGCCATAAAGGCCTATCTGACTATATAAGGAGAAGTGGTGAGGGAAGGCGGACAGCCAATCCGTTACCGATCTAAAATTTGGCACACCGATAGAACACAGCAAGCTCCACTGACTCATTGAAATCCCTACACAATATACTGAGTGTTATAAAAAGAGCAGGACAAATTGATTTTATAGATATTTTATTAGGCCGCCATCTTATTTCGCTCTCTTAGATTCATACCAAAAAGTTACCAGTTCATCCTAAGTAATACTTGATTTTTGTGCAAAAATTGAGGTAAATTGGATATATATTTAATTTCGCAATAATTCTTAATAGGCCACCATCCTGTTCCGGCATATTGGATTTTTATTATTTTTATTTAATTATTTTTACTAAAATTTGAAGTCAATCTGGTGCGTAATTTTTAAGCTATGCTGCGAAACAAACAGACGGACGGAATTGATAAAAAATATTTTTTGGCATCTAGGGATGCTTAAACGTGAATATATATAAAAGCACAATTAGTTATGGCGCACAATTTGAAATCAATCCATTAAGTAGTTTTTCAGGCTGAATTTTTAAATATTTTAAGTTAAGCCGTCATTTTGTTCCACCATCTTGGATCTATACTAAAATTTTTTCACTACATAATACTTGATTTTTGTGCAATTTGAGATAGATTGGATAAGTAGTTTTTAAAATTTTTTTTTTAACATTTCATTTGCTTGTCATTTTGTTTCGACACATTTGAATTTTGCCAAAATGTTATAATATCTTGGAATAGTCGATACTCCAGTAAAAGGATGGGTTCTTTTACCAATTTTACGTAAAAACACCCGCGATCGCTTTCGCACACAGCAGCTCATGCGCACTTGATGCCTTTCTCTCAACTGACGACTGACCTCGCTCTAGCAGTGTAAAAAAGTAACTATTCGTAAATGATCTGCGATATCGTTACTCGAGTACTCGAGCTTCACTACAGAAGCCGAAAATTGAATAGTGAGTGGTTCGACTACTAAATAGCGATGTTTTTAATTTCCGACGGATCTATAGCTGGTAGTACCATCTACCAACGACTCAAAAAAATTATGTTGTGTGAACAAATGAAGAAACAAAAAAAAAGCATTTTTTAGTTGCCAATTTGTAAATGCTTGCCCCCCAGGAAGCCATTCTAAATACGCCACTGAGCTAAAAAGTAACTCTTTTTGTAAAAGCGCTCAAAAGTGCCCAATATTTTACTGGCAGCCAGTGGAGGGGCCTAGGGATAAATTAATTTGTTTTTGTATGCCTTCCTATTAATAAATAATATATTATAATAAATCCATCCATATTGCATAATTTCTGTCAGATCAGTGTCTTACTTATTTTCATTTAATAAATATAACATGCTATATATTTTACTCTCACGAATAAAAGGGACCAATATGAATTCTGTTCTAACCTTTTCACAATTCACTTGTATTTCTTGGAATATGAAAATATAAGTCACAACACAATACAATATAATAACAATACCTTTGTTTATGTTTAATTTACCTATTGATATGAAAGAAGAGAAGGCAGATTACTCGTACCTATAATGTCAATATCTGCAGCTAAACTTTCTTATTTTCGGTACTGAATAACTTAGTAACGACAATAACAAAGTTTACCAGCGAACATTAACCTGAACCAAAAGTGTCAAAAAGAGGAGATAACAAATATTCGAGTAACGAGTTTAAAGTAACGAATACTCTGCCGAAAAGTACCGAATAGTTACAAATATTCGAAAGTAATGATATTTCACACCTCTACCTCGCTCCTCGCATTTTTGCTGCCTACCCTTTTTAATAGTACCAAGCTCGCCGTCTATCGGGTCGCGTCACTCGATCTCCAAAACTGTAGACTCTCATTGGCTGGCGCCGGTCAGTTTCCTACACTCACGGAATGTGTACCGGTACACATTTAATAGTAGCGGCACTTATTACTGAAATCGTTTATTGAGACAGGGAAATAAAAAATACACTAAGGTAGGGTGGGCCTGTTAGAATGTTACCCATACAAAATGTAAAGTCAATCGGGTAAGTAGTTTTTTAGCTATATCGGTAATGGACAGACCGACAGACAGTCAGACCGGGAATTGAGAAAACATGTTTTTCGGCATCTAAGGATCCTGAAACGTAACGATCTGAAAAAATCTCGGAGGGTGATTTTTAAAGATTACAATACTTCCCTTTTAAGATAAAAATAAAAACTTACCTTTTTATATCCTTGAAAATTTTTAAAAAGCTATGGTTTGATTTGTAGCGTTGTAATTTTGTAGTGTTTGACAGCACTCGCCATACCACTGCCTTTGTTAGAAGCTTTCATATTTTGATATTATTTTTTATATTAATGTCTAATAGAGTCTTTAAAAACGTCTAATACTTTATAATTTAATTTGCACTTTACTTCGGCGGTCGGCGCTTCGATGGACAAAAAACGCCGCCACTGTACACGATTACGTTTGAAACAGTAATGCCAGCCTCCGGCCAACTCAACACTACTGAGCTGATAGGTTCTCCGCCTGAATTGAAGTTATATGATGATTTGCTCACCAAACGAAAGTGCGGTATTTGTATTAATCTGTGGTAACAGTGTGTACTAAAAAAGTTGACGTCAAAATGTGTTTCTTCTTTTTTAGTTGATATCGATCCAGTAAGGAGGGTGCTTTTTTAACTGGCTTATAAAATCAGGTTAAATTTAATCGGGAACTGTATAGAATGCAAATGTTTGCAGTTAATGACAATATGTTCTCGGAATAGTAGTTTTAACAATTTACCTAACAGCTTTTTTAGGTCGTTGCAACTTCGTTACAAGTCGGGGCCATATAAAAATAAAACTGAAAATGTTTTTTTTTTATTTTATGCATTATTTGTTATTTTTTTACTCTCTACAGAACTAAACTATCTTATGTATCATACTGACTACTGTACACTTCTTTTAAATAAGATCTTAGTTTCATGATAATACAAGATAAAGATGTTTTATTTTGTAGAACCTTTTGTATAATCAAACATTAAACCGTCTACCTTATAATGTGGCCATTTGCAATTTATTTTCAAAGGTAATTAATTCCTATTATAATAATCTAAAATATCAACAAAACACGTTAATACATAATAAAACTTTTGTATAAAACATGCATGTTAAAAAATATATTTTCGATTTATTTCAATAAAGGTCTTTGGAATGGGATATTTTTTTCTTAAATAGGTCATATTTATTTCTATCTATTAGAAATAGTGGTTTGACTACCGAGGGGATAAATCAGTTATGTTTTTGTTGTTTTGCAAAATGACTTTTATCAAATAGTTTTCTTGACTCTCAGTATTATTATTTTTTTTTTCGGTTTAGAACGTCTTACGACGTTGTCCGACGCCTAATATCCACCTTCTTCGGTCGGTGCAGTCTTCTTCGGATAGGTTTCTTTCACTCATTGCTCCTTGCACCGCTCTTTGCCATTCTGCTTTCGGTCTTCCTCTCTTACGTCTGCCCCCTGGAACCCATTCCATCAGTTTTTTTGGTAATTTTGAATCTGCCATTCTTTTCACATGTCCATACCATGTAAGTTGTTTTATGTTTACATCTTGTAGCGTGTTTCCCTCTATGCCAAATCTCTCTTTTACTGTTGCATTTGAAATCCTATCTCGCCTTGAAATTCCCAGAGAGCGCCGCATTACATCCATCTCAACTGCTTCTATTTTTCGTTTTTGTCTGTCGTTTATTCTCCATGTTTCAGAGTCATATAGGAGTGTACTTTTTATCATTGTTTCGTATATGTTGAATTTTCTTCTTTTTGATATTTCCTTACTCCAGAGTATGCTGTTTAGACACCCGATAAACCTCTTTGCTTTTGCTATTCTTTTCTCGATTTCCTTGTAGTCAGTTCCTGTTTGGTAAAACGTTATCCCTAAATAGATATATTCTTGACTTTGAAGTATTTGTTTATTGCCGTCTAGGTTAAGGTTGTTTTGTTCTCCATTTATGCAGATATACTTTGTCTTATCAATATTTACTGTTAGACCCCATTTGTTGTATTCCTCGACCAATTTTCTTAACATGTATTCCATGTCTTCAATGTCGTTTGCTGTCACCACTTGGTCATCTGCAAATTGTAGTGTATACAAGCATTCATCTCCCAGTTCTATACCTATTCCCTGTACTTTTCTCTTCCATTGTTTTAATGCTGCTGCGACATAAATTTTGAATAGGGTAGGTGAGATGCAGCATCCTTGTCGTAATCCTTTTGTTACTTCGAACTCCTCATATATTTGTTTTCCGATTTTTATTTTCGATTTTGAATGTCTATAGAGATCTTTGAGTCTTTTTATCAGTGTGATGTTTATATTAGATTCCTCTAGTATTTGCCAGAGTTTGGGTATAGGGATATTATCATAGGCTTTTTCAAGGTCAATGAATGTTATATGCGTTTCAAGATTTCTTGCCGTTCTTTTCTCTATAACCTGTTTGAGACAAAACACGTTATCAGTGCATGATCTTCCGGCTCTAAACCCACTTTGTCCTTCTTCTTCTTTGGCTTGGAATTCTTCCTCTATAAGGTCTCGCATAATTCTGCCGTAAAGTCTACTAAGTGTGCTGGTTACTGAAATCCCTCTATAATTGTTGCAGTCCTTTTTGTTTCCCTTTTTGTGTATTGAAGATATGTATGCCATTTTCCATGCTTCTGGTACAGGTTGACCATTCAAGCATTTGTTTATTATGTACGTTATATTCTGTACCATTTTATTAGTTCCATTTTTAAGCATTTCTGCAGATATTCCCTCAGGTCCATTAGCTTTACCATTCTTAAGTTTCATAATTGCATTTTTCACGACTTTTTCTTCTACAGCAACTTCTTCTCCTTGTATGTTAAATATTACTTCTTCTGTATTTTGTTCTAAATATTCTGGTCTTGTTTCAGTAAGTAACTTTTGGTAGTGGTCTTTCCATTGTTTTGGTGTTATTGTCTGTAGAAAAGCTTTATCTTTGCCTGGATTTTTAAGCGCTCCAATAAATTTCCATGCTTCTGAACACTTTCTGCCACCTATATATGTATTTATTTCTTGGCATTTTTTATCCCATGTTTTGTTTTTTGCTGCTGCAATAGCTCTTCGCAGTATTATCTTGTATTCTTTATACACATCTAAGTCTTCTTGCTTCTTTGTACTTAGCCATTTGAGGTATTGCTCTTTCTTTTTTGTTACCAGATCTTCTATTTCACTATTCCACCATATTTTTGTACTTTTACTTCTAGTTTTTATCCCTACAGCTTCCGCTGTTGCTTCGTGTAAACTAGCAATCAGGTTTTCGTAAATTTCTGCAAAACTTTTCTGTTCAGTACTACAGAGTTTCTCATCCAGGCGATTTTGGTAGAGCCATTTCGTGCTTTCGTTCTCAAAACTATCGAAGTTGTACTGTTTCGTGTCAATCGTTTCTCCATTTTCGTTCTTGTCACTGATCCTCTCGCTGTTGTTGTTTTTGAACGGAAACCCAACTATTGCTCTTACAAGGTAGTGATCGGATCCGCATACTATGCCTCTCATGACTCTTACATCGTTCCAGAATAGAGTTGATTGTTGTTTCGTTATAATATAATCGATAATTGTTTTCAAGTTTCTGGTATTTTGTACCCAGGTGTATCGGTGAATATCTTTGTGTTTGTAGAAGCCATTTAAGATCTTGAGGTCGTGTATTTCACAGATATCTATTAACCTTTGCCCATTATCATTGACGGTTTGTTCTCCGAATGGCCCCACAATTTTCTCATTTATTCGAGATCCAGTTCTACCATTAAGATCGCCTAATAGAACTATTTCTCTGTTGTTACCGAGTTCCGAGATAAGGTCTTCAACCTTTTCGAAGAAGTTGTCTTTTTTGGCTACAGTTTCATCATCGGATGGTGCATACACCGCCAAGAAAGTCACGTTGTGTCCAAACAGCTGCACATTGAGTTTTAAAATGTTCTCATCAACTGGTTCCTAATTGGTTATTTTGTTCTTGAATTTTTTCTTTATTAAGATAGAGACACCTTTAGATGCTCGTCTCTCCTTTGGAACTCCAGTGTAAAGGTGTACATAGTTTCCAATTATGGCTGTGCCAGATGCTTTCTTTTTTGTTTCTGTAAGGACAACAATGTCCAGGTCTTGTTTCGATATTTCTGAGAGAACTATATCTATCTTTGGTCCTATCCCCTGTACATTCCATGTTCCCATTCTCATTGTCCGTTTTCTTTGCTTTTTCCGTCTTTGAGTGTTGACATCATTTTTTCCGAGGCTTGTTTTAGGCTTTTTGGTACTTTACATTTTTTTCACGAGTATTGGAGAACCAGTCCAATGCCTCAACCCCCAACCAGGAGGGCCAGGTTATTTTTGATCAAGATGTTCTTCCTCTAACCTTTGACGAGCCAACGCCGAAAGCTGCAAGGTAGCAGTTTCGCCTGTAACCCTAGGCAGGAACCCTGACAGGGTGCTATCATCTGGGTCAGATGAACCCTGGTTTTTTAGCGAGGTGTTACTCCTCGAACCCTCCTCCTTTCCCGTAGTGCAATGGGACTCCGGGCTTGGGACCGGCGTAGCGGAGTTCTCTCAGTATTAACACCCATATAAATATAGTTAGTTATATTAGACATAGACATAGGTGGGTAGCCCGACAAGGGCGGCACTTAGACTCACTAGGCCCCATTGTGCTATTCCCCCAAGTAGGCGTATCAGGCCAAGAGCCCACTCCTTTTAAGAAAGGAAAGGACCTTTTCAGGTCGTGCCTCGCCGTCGCCGCACAAGCTCGGGTTCCACATAGGTGTCACCCAAACAAAGCAGTCTGGCGTTGACTAAAGCGTCACATCAACAGACTAGATGCTCGGTAGTTTCACCTACCTCACCATAAAACCTGCAGTATGGATCGTTGCCGAGTCCAATCTTATGCAGGTAATATTTCACCAGCCGGGGTCCAGCTAGGACCCCGGTAATGGTCCTAAGTTGGCCCTCTGTATAGTTATGTTAGTTCTTTCCTTTTTTTTACTATATTTAGAAAAATAATGTTTATTTATGATGTACAATAATAATATAACATTAAGCCAGTGACGGCTCCTCAGGGACGGCAGGGTCTGCCGGGCCGTAGCAGAAACTATACAGAGAAAATCCCCTTTTTAAAAAAGTAGGTAAATATTTATTCAAAATTTAAATTTCCTGGGCACCTAGCAAAGTGGGTATCCCTATTATCGTTGTTTGACTAACATACTAATAACGCCATTTACAGCAGTCCGTGGGCCACCGTCCACAGATATTCTAATATATTTATTAAAAACGGTGGCTCGGCCAGCCGATTCCATCATCTCACATGCTATACTTCAGTTACTAATTCACGCGGTACGTAAAACGTTCGCCTACATCTTCATGCTATAATCGCAAATGTGAAGTGAATATTTTAAAATATCATTTGCAGATTGTTTTATAATTCGGCCGGCCGCATCCTGGTTCTTGCTCGACAATAGACTTTTTTGGTTGTGTATGTAGCTTTCACTTTGGCATCTATTTTATTTTCCACTTGAGGCCAGATACATTAAAATATGAAAAAATTAAATTGACTGACTAGGACGTTTTACTAATATTTTTTCTTATTTATTAAATTTATACTCTAGCCTATATCTGCTATATATAGGTTGGTGCCTACCTAATTATCATTGAAGAAATAAACGGAAAATAATAAGACTAGTATTTGGACTCGGCACCAATTAACACCACATTGGCCTCAAGTGCGATTTTAGAACGCTTTTCTGGGGGGATGGCGGGGGTGTTAATTTAAAAAAAAAGTTTAATAAAAATATATTTTATTGTAAATGGTATGAGAACAACATAAATATCCATATTTTTTATCATACTTGTTGCATAAGTAAAAAAAATCATCCTCTAATAAATATTTATAGACAGAATAACGTCCAATTTTTTTCCTGCAGCAAACATATGAATTACATTGTTTATATTTACATCAATACTCTATCTATAGATATGCAAGAGACTTAATCCAGCCAGTCGCTCTTGTGCTATAGTGTTTCCTAGCTAAGTTTTTAATCGCAATTTTCACGTAAAAATATGTAAATTACACAAGATGTTTGACCGGTCTGGGGGAGGGGGAGAGGTAATTACCTCATTACGCCCTCACCATAAAACTGCCCTTGATTGGCGTTGAGCCTTTGCTGACCCTGAATTTTTGAGTACAAGCCGTCACTGAATATGGCTAATAAACAATAATTATAAAAACTAAGAATGCTAATTCACTTCACATGTATCAAAGTTACTTGAACTTTTTCAAATATGTCAACCCATTTTTAAGAGTCCTAATAAATTTAAACAATATAGAAAACGTCAATTGTATTTACGATCAATATAAAACACCATTTCAAAGCTAAAAGTACATTACTCCATTAGGATTAAATGTATCCTGTACGGTCATTCTGAGTAAATACATTCTCGTTTAATAAAACATTATAGTTACTATCAAAATGCACTCGCTATTAATAATAATTCTGCAAACAGAAAGGAAGTCAGTTTGTAGAACGCGAACCAAACTAATAATCAACTGCTTTGTATTTCAAATAGAGCTGTTTTAGTGAAAATGGTAATTCCCTCTCTAATAAGAATATGCAAAGTCTACTACAATTATGCAAAAATGAAACTGAGATGTGGTGCGCTGTATTGCTAAGAAAATCTAATATTTCATGCCGATTTTATAAATTGGTTTTATTTGCATACATTTTTCGTTAATCATAGTGCACTTAACAAACAGGCAATAATTTGTCACTTTTCTTTTGATGCTGAATTGAATTTAGCCAGATGTACAAAATAAATTTAGAAAAAGAGGAATGGTTTATAAGCATATAAAATAAGCAATAAATAATTGTATTAAAAAATAACAGAAGAAATCGTTAAAATAGATACTGACTAGCACATTAAAAACTAAATAAAAAAATAAAAATTGGAAATAAAATCAGAAATGACACTGAACTTGTGTATTCACGAAAAAGAAATTTTGTTTTTGTATTGTTTCTAATCTGATTTTAATCAAACGTAACGAACAGCACACTTCTTAGTTTTATATACGCAAAATGTAATAAGTAAACCTAATGATTTAATATAAAGTAAAGACGGTGATACTATCTTACTATACCATATACTAGGATTCTATCAAGGCGAATTTACAAATACATACAAGGAGGCAGGGGCGGCTCGTGGTATTAGAAAGTGGTGAAGCACATTTGAAGAAAATTGTTTTTAATATGGTTAGATTTCTAAGTTACTCTGACTACTCTACTGCGTCAATTGCGTAATAAACTTTGAAAAAATATTATTACTAATTTAAATTGTTAAATTTATAAAATTTTGTTTATATGAAAATCTGTACCTATTACGAACCTATCCAGTACGGTGGGAGCAGGGAGAAAAGGGATAAAGACATTAAATATATAAAAATAAATTTTAAAATTAATAGCTAACTAACTTTGTAACTTTGTAAAAAATTTACAAAATAAACTTTAAAAAAGTCACCTCGGCGTAAAATAAAGTATACCTATATTTTAAAAATGTAAAAAAGGATAATTCTAAAGGAAAAACGCGAGTTCTAAGAATTAAAGTTTTTTATAAATTAAAGGAATTCTGCGATTTTTCTGTTCAGCAAAATAATGTATTGCTTCCTCTATAAAAACGTTCTCATCCTGTGATTTTATAAATCCTTTTTCAATTGAGATTTTTGCGTATTACTTAGTCGCGCCTGTCCAATAGTATTTCTAATATAATTTTTAATTCTTTTTAGCGCGGAGAAACTTCTTTCTGTTGACGCGGTTGTCACTGACAAAACAAAGTTTTAAATCATTATCATGAAAAAAAGTCAACATTTCATTAGGATGTATTGCTTCCTCTATAAAAACGTTCTCATCCTGTGATTTTATAAATCCTTTTTCAATTGAGATTTTTGCCATATTACTTAGTCGCGCCTGTCCAGTAGTATTTCTAATATAATTTTTAATTCTTTTCAGCGCGGAGAAACTTCTTTCTGTTGACGCGGTTGTCACTGACAAAACAAAGTTTTAAATCATTATCATGAAAAAAAGTCAATATTTCATTAGGGTTTGTGGGACTTTCTATAATATCGTTCACGTATAAAACGATTAATTCGAATTTTAGTTGATTTATATTAAATATATTGTATTGTAGTAAAACTGTGGTACTAATTCATGATGGCGGAAGAAAATGGCCACCAAATAAAATTATGGTAATCTGAAAGAGTCAAGTTTTACATATGTTCGCGTTATAGCGTCCGTCCCCTCGATGCTATAAACATATGTTGTATCAGTTCCATCGGTCCACCTGTCAGTTTTATCTGTCTGTCTGTCAATTCGCGTCGTAGCTTAAAAACTAACTCAGATTAACTCCAAATTTTGGACAAAAATTAAGGCTCATATGGGATGACCTGGTAATATTTTGATAAAAATCCAATATGCCGGAACAAGATGGCGGCCTAGTGAAACGTTAAAAAAGTTTTAAATCATTATCATGAAAAAAAGTCAACATTTCATTAGGGTTTGTGCAACTTTCTATAATATCGTTCACGTATCAAACGATTAATTCGCTTTTTAGTTGATTTATATTAAATATATTGTATTGGGTCGTCAAATTTTTTAAAAGCTCATGAGGAAATTCTTCTAGACAAGGAAGCGCGAGGCATGCCTCTAACAATAACTCTTCTAAAGAAGAAATGCGATGGACTCACAGAACTCGTCGGATATGACAATTGAAGATGCGCGTTTAGATAGAAGTAAGGCAAAAGGCAGGGCCATATTCTATGGATTTCTCATGAAGCAAAATTATGCAAGTAAATAAGAAGTAATATAAATGATATAATTGATTAACACGTGTAATTTTCCAAATTTATCGGTGAGGCACTGCCTCACCTGCCTCATGGTATAAGCCGCCCCTGCAAAGAAGACTAATCCTAACAACTGAAAACATCTAAGAATAAATTAAGAGCTAGAGCAAACTAACTGACTGAAAAAAAATGTATTTTTAAATTATTTTTATATGAAATCAAAGTATATATTTTTAAATTAATTTATTATTAATATTCTGGATATTTGAATTTTCGATTACATATTAATAAAAATCGAATAAATTGTCCATATTTCTCAAAAAGACCTAGTTTTAATAACAAACATGGAAAAAGACTCCAAGTCTCGTTCTCAGTAAATTATAATTATTAACATGACACGTGTTTCGCCCTTTCGAGCATCATCAGATCTACAAACTACAGAGAGAACCTTCAGGTCATGACTATTCCGTTTCTGACGTTGACGTTTTACATGAATGTCCGAAGGGAAAAAAGCTTGACCTTCTAGAAAAAATGGAAAAAACCAAGGCTATAAAAAGTCCTGTTCTCACTTGCGTTAACGATGTTTTTAATTTCGAACCAACCCTAATATTTAACAATTCAATATAATGATTATTGTAGGCAACTTTCACTTCATTCACTAATTTATAGATGAACTAGTAAAAGTGTGGTACTAATTTAAGATAGCGAAACAAAATAGCGGCCCAATAAAATTTTTATAATATGAAAAATCCCCTCTCAGGTTTTACATATCTATGAGTTTTGGCGCCCCTAGATGCCAAAAATATGTATTATGACGTCCATCGGTCCATCTGTAGGTTTGTCTGTCTGTCAGTTCGCGGCATAGTTTAAAAACTACTCATCAGATTGACTTTAAATTTTAGTCAAAAACGAAGGCTCGTGTGGAGATGACCTGGTAATATTTTGATAAAAATCCAATATGCCGTAAGAAGATGGCGGCCGAACGAAACGTTAAAAAATTATTACTTAAAAAACTAATTTTCCATTTTGCACAAAAATCAAGTGTTATGTAGCAATCAAATTTTTCAACGAATACAAGATGGCGGAACAAAATAGCGGCTTAATAAAATATTGAGAATTTCAGCCTAAAAAAAACACTCAATGAACTGATTTCAAATTGTGTGCCATAACTAATTGTAGTATAGAGATGAATTAGTAAAACTGTGGTACTAATTCATGATGGCGGAAGAAAATGGCCGCCAAATAAAATTATGGTAATCTGAAAGAGTCAAGTTTTACATATTTTCGCGTTATAGGGTCCGTCCCCTCGATGCTATAAACATATCTTGTATCAGTTCCGTCGGTCCACCAGTCAGTTTTATCTGTCTGTCTGTCAATTCGCGTCGTAGCTTAAAAACTACTCATCAGATTGACTTCAAATTTTGGACAAAAATTAAGGCTCATATGGGATGACCTGGTATTATTTTGATAAAAATCCAATATGCCGGAACAAGATGGCGGCCTAGTGGAACGTTAAAAAATGATTACTAAAGAAACTAATTATGCAGTCTACCTCAAATATTGCAAAAAATCGAGTGTTACATAAGAATGAACTGGCGAAAACAAAATGGCGGCCTAATAAAATATTTAAAAAATCAGTCTAAAAAAATTACTTATTCGATTAATTTCAAATTTTGAGCAAGCATTAAGTGTGATATAAAGATCAGCTGCTAAAGTTGTGTTACGAATTCAAGACAGCGGAACGAAATAACGGCCACATAATATGTTAAAAAAATAACTTAAAAAAATCTTCTTATTCAATTGACTGTAAAATTTTGGAGAAAAATTAAATATGATATAAAGATAAACTGGTACTAATTCAACATGAC
This sequence comes from Kuschelorhynchus macadamiae, assembly GCA_030620095.1. Classification (NCBI taxonomy): domain Eukaryota; kingdom Metazoa; phylum Arthropoda; class Insecta; order Coleoptera; family Curculionidae; genus Kuschelorhynchus; species Kuschelorhynchus macadamiae. The sequence continues at coordinate 54,875 of JAUTXW010005122.1, forward strand.
GGAACAAAATCGCAGTGTGTGTCAATGTAAAAACTACTTATTGAATTCATTTTAATTATGCCTAAAATCAAGTACGGCACAGGAAGAAAGTGGTAACATATTGGTAGGGGTACAATATATTGGAACAAAATGGCATCTAATAAAAATGTTCGTAAATAACTATGTACTGAACTAAATTGGTTCACACTTCACTATTCCTAATAAAAGGAAATATTCATAATAAGAGAAAAACCGGGTACAAAAAATTTACCGTTTTTTTTTTAGGTTTTGTAAGTGTGATTATTTACTAAGGTTCTTTCTGTTGTTTGTAGGTCTTTTTCTAGATTAATAGAAGTTATAACTATTGTATTATTTACATGTAAAACATATGTAGTTGAGATCATTTTGTAATACAGCTTGAATATTTATCTAATTTCAAAATATTAGTCTCAGTAAGGTGAATCAAAAACTTCATCAATTGTCACAAAGATACTGATTTATAATTTTTTTTGTGAAATATTTGAAGATCTCAACATCTACAGTATCATATATATATTAAAATATTTTAAAAAATAATAATGGTTACATGTTTCGCCAGCTTAAGTTATGACAAATTAGAAATAGTAAGGTTATGACAAATTAAAAATTACTAATTAAAATGTTTTAAAATTTCTACAAGTGTAGGTTTTATTACCGAGATTATTACCCAAAAAAATCGGATACCTACTGTGTTTTGAACCCTACCTCGTCGTCCAAAGGTCAGTGACATTAAGCAAATTTTCGCAACGTGAGTAAACAAAATTATGCTCATTTTAACCTCACTGACGTCGACTTGTTACTTCCTCCTACTGATTAGAGTCATAAACCTGGTTTTGTCGCGAAAACGCCAGTTTAAGTAAAACTTGATAAAATTTATAAACTGTTTTCTTTTTGCTAGCAGTATGAAACTCTGCAACTTTTTTCTTTACAAAGGGAAAAGAAAATAAACATCTTTTGATATTTCAATGGATTATTTACGAAAATTACAATAAATATCGCAAAAACTTCACTTATCGTAAAAATGTATTCATAGGTCGGCATTTTTTATTATTATTATCATAGCATATTCTAATAAAACCTGCTCTAAATCAGTTCTTAATAAATTTTGAATACTAATAATTGCAATAAATAAATCAGAAAACTGTCCAAAACAACATTTTGTATTTAAATTGTGCCAACATAATCAAACATCACCTGCTCCTGATAGGTTTATGCTTGGTTACTTAAAAGCGACATCTACATGACGTCATTAACATTTCCCCTACCATACTCTGTTTCGCGAAATCGTTAGATCATGTTGTTAACCTAAACCGATTATGTTAAATTAATCTCGCGAAAATTTGCTTATTTCAACAATATGTGTATGCGGTTTTTAGGTGGAAGATCATGATCGGAGGTTAAAAGGTGATTAGCGAAAGATGATTTAGAAACCGCTACGTCCAAATCTTTTAATTTGTTAAATCGGACTGATATTTTCCGGCCTGATTGGCAGTATACGTGTGCTGCTAGACAATGACTGCACTTCATAAACACCCGAGGATGAAAGTTGTGTAACATGTTTTGTTCGAAGTAGATTTCCTAATCTTAAATAAACATAGTTTACCTCTTACTGTTACACACTCCGGAACTCTTTTCGGTATTTGGAGAGCAAGGTCGTAGATTCAAAGTAAATGTTTAAATAAATAGATGCAATAAGTTTATGTTAATAATATTTTTATCGATGTTCAGATCTCTGACTTACCAGCAAGTTATTTGTATGGGCGCCAGCCAAGCTATACTTGACCAGGATTGAGGGGATATATCTAGTCAATGAAACGCTTGAAGTAACGATAAATATGTATATTTAAAACATTGAAAATTGTATGTAATGTATCACAATAAGCACCACTTTCGGTTATTAAATGCCATTTTTACATATAATTACATATTAAGAAGTTGTTTGAAAATAGCGATGAGTAAAAAGCAAATTATTAAATTTTTACAAATTATCAAGATATTTATAGCATATATATATTGTAACATAAGATCCTTTAGTACTTTTAAGTGGCTCATAACATTTAACAAGAATGGAACAAACATTAAACATTAAGCGAGAGGCTCTAACCGTACATAATGATAGAGACACAAGTCTTCGGGTACATCTGATAGATGAAGTGAACAATTAATAATTTCCAATTTTTTTAAGTGCCTCATTACATTTAACAAGAATTAGACAAACATTATACATTAAGCGAGAGGCCCTATCTGTGGCATAATGACAATACACAAGTCTTCGGGTTCATCTGATCGTTATATTAACACCAAATATTCTGGCAATTAATTTGAGATATTTTAAGCAATTGAAAATTTTACAATATTTCTATCATTAGTTTAAGTAAAATCAAAAATTTAAAAAAAAAATTATCAAAGTGAACTGTTAAGCAAAAATGATCTGTAATCATGCGAGTTATTAAATCCAATAAACACAAACCATAATTGAAATAGTCACTTCAATCAATAGTGAAACTCAAAATGGCAGCTTGCCCACAAAATGGCGTACCACCGATGTAAAAAATTTCTGTGAAGCAGCCCAGTGAGACCTGGTGCGTAATAATAATTATAATAACAATTCTTATAATTTTCTTTCACATCGCTGGCACATCCAAGTAATATTAACCAAAATTAAAAAAAAAATACATTAAATGATACAATAGATTATAGATTACTTACAATATGCTTTTTCTTGATACCTTAAGATCCATCGAATATGGCAAAACTTGGTAATCGGGCTAAGAACTTTCTACATTGTGGTAAAGGCATGTCCACAGAAAGAAGCAGCTAAGGGTGGTGGATGATATTAAGGATACTTCTTAATCTGAGAGTGGTGGCCTACCATCATGGTACAACCTCATTCGGCATAACTGTGCTGGACAACTTGGACAATTTGAACCCCTCAAGCAAACCATGGCTTAGTGGATGTTTTACATCATTATGGAACCCATTATACAAGGCGTTCCGAAAGAGTACATTGATTTACACTCGCATAGACGGCCTGGGGTTAAAAGGTCCCTTTTTTAAGACTTAGTCGTCCTACATATGCACTTAAATACGGTCTCGCAACGTCTACATAAAAACAAACTTTTCAGACTTACACCGAGACAAACATGGCGACGCCTCTCACCCAGACTGCCCACCTTTCTGTTCACCCAGCTCCTGCCTTCTTCTCTACTTTTCCCACTCTATTTCCGGTTAAGAAGAGATGATTGCGCATATTCAAAAATTACTTATTGTCCCTGGATAATTTATTAATACAAATCAAATTTTATTATTTCTTAAAATTGTAATAACGATTATTAAAATCATTCTACCATTCATTCGCAATCCCCAAATCCACTATTTAGTATTTTAAAATCTACTCATACACTTTTTTGACTTCCTCTGTCAATGGCGTTTATTCCGATGCCTGCGCAAATCTAACTGACAACTAATGGAACCATATTTATTCTTAAAAATCCTAACTTATGCCGTATCCGGCGCCTTTACTAAAATCACTACTTTAAATATACGTTTAACAATTAAATTAAATCCAAGCCTTTTACAGCTCCTTCACCAAAATGAATACCTAAGTTTTAGTATAATAATTACAATGTGAAAATGTGATCGTTACAGTGGAGACACTTTGTCTTTAACTTTAATTAAATGTTGTTTTATTATATTATATGTTTTAAAAGACTTTAAAATGTTATACGGTATAAACAGTTTTTACACAAATAGTTTACCAAAGTAAGTAAAAGATCTGTAAGAAAAATTATTATTTATTTTTTAGTTTAGGATGTTATGTGTTAGTTTTATCTATTGAAATATTTGTAATAGATTCTTAATGCTACTTTATTGGAATTAAATTGTTCACAGCAATTTGCTTGATTATAGAAAGCACTCTGCAAAATGCTTCACGAGACAGTGGGATAATGAAATGTCTATAAAAATGAGATCATATTGCCTCTTGATGAGAGGTTTCTATAAATCTTAAACTCTATTTTATTATTACTTTTTTTTAAAAGCAAATCCAAAAAATCTTTATACAGAACTTCCTAGTTAAGAATCTTTCCTTTTATTAAGAAAAATGAAGTGTGACTCAATTTTGTTCGCACATAGTCATTTAGTAACACATATATACTGTCTTTTCAATAATTTTTATTGGGCGTTTGTTCCATCATATTGTATTCTTACCAACTTACCAGTTTCTACCTGTGCTACTCTAGATTTTTGTGCATAATTTAAAATGAATTTGATAAATAATTTTTACATTTTTACATACAATTTTACCAGTTTATCTCTATTTCACCCTTAATGTTTGCATGCAATTTGAAATTAATCTAATAAGTAGTTTTTCAGGCTCATTTTTTGAATAAATATTTTATTAGGCCGCCATTTTGTTCGGCAATTTTGGATTCATACCAAAATGTTACCTATTTATTCCTATCGCGGAGGGTGATTTTTTACGATTAAACTCCTTCCTTTTGCGAACGAAGTAAAAAGGTAAGGAATTTTTAGATTTTGTTTCCAACGTAAATATAATCTTCGAATGTAGTGAATTTACAAATGTGAGAAATTCGAAGAACTTTATGTCCCCTCCTCCCATGAAATATTTTGTTCTCTAGGCTACGCATAAAAATTTTACTTAGAAACGTTGATAAAGACGAAGTTATCGCTATTCCGTCTTTCTGTCTAAAATATTTTTTAAATTTAAAGAACAGGGGGAGCAATAATAAAATACTCTCCACAAGGGGTAAGTTACCAATCATAAGATTCTTAACTAACCCAATATAGTCAGTAAGTTGTTGAGCTGAATAGTATGGATGTACAACTTTTAGTCCAATAAATTTTTCCAATATTGTTGGATCTACGGGTAATTAAAATCATCAATTTCGATAAATAAGGATATAATTGGTAGGTTTGGTGGTGATGAAATTCGCATATTTTTACTCTCCTCAGAAAAAGGAAGTAGTACAATCGTGAAAAAATTACCCCCCAAGTTTTTACGGATCTTCTCGTTTATGCTCCATAGATGCTAACAACATGTTTTCTCAATTCCGTCGGTTTGTATGTCTATCGGTCTGTCTGTTCGCCGCAGATTGCTTCCAATTTTGGACAAATGGATCATATGGGTATGGCATGGTGATATTTTGGTAAAAATCTAATATGGAGGAACAAAATGACGGCCTAGTAAAAAGTAAAAAGGTTATTATAAAAAAAAAATTATTTAATTAGTATAAATTTTGCACATAACTCTAGTGTAGCATGAGATTGACTGGTAAAATTTTGGTATGCATCCAAGATGGTGGAACAAAATTTTTAAAAAATGAAATCTACTTATTATTCGCTTGATTTCAAACTTTGCCCAAGAATTAGGTGTGACATAAAGATTAACGGTAAAATTTTGCTACTCGTTCAAGGTGGAAGAAAGAAAAATAGCGTAAAAGAGGCGCTTTATTCAATTGTTTTTACAAATTCAACATGGTGGAGATGCCTAATAACAATTTGAAAAAATCACTTCTTCAATTGAATAAAAATCCAGAAATGAAGTGTGGCATAGGTGGGAACTGGTAAAATATTGGAATGAATTCAATATAGTGGAACCAAATGGCGGCCTAATAAAATTTTTGAAATAAACAATATAAAAAAATCGGTAAAATTCTTTTATTTGGAAGATCCTATTTCAGAACTAAATAGAGTCATACTTCATTATTCCTAATAAAAGGAAATATTCATAACAAGGGAAGTTCGGGATAAAGGAAATTTACCGATTTTTCCATTTGTTGTCATAAATATGTTTTATTATTAGTCATATCTGCATGGTTTAATGGAAATTTGGAATTTTCTCCATTAAGAGTGTTGTTTTTTGCCAATAAAAAATAACATTCTTCTGTCTAGAATTTAATCGCCAGTAGAACTTTTGATTTCAAATAATAATTGATTTGTCTTAAGGCCCTGCTTTAAATATATAGCAATACCATTAGAACAGATTGAAACTCTGATACCAAAATTAAACTGAGCTATACCAAAGAAAATCTAATAATTCGTGCCCCAGTTACTCTTATAAATTGGTTCTATTTGTCTACATTTTTCGATAATCATAGTGCACATAACAAACTAGCCATAATATATGTCATTTTCCCAGTGACGTTCGAATTAAATTTAGCAACAGTCTGTACGGAATGAATTTAAAGTAAAAAGGCTCGTTTATTTTTACTTTCCTGGGAAGCATTTCCATCGCTCCGAATATCTGCCTGCCACGTGACTTTCTCTCTATTAAAAAATGTATAATAACTCAGTATCTCATATTTAGAATAATAGATAAAATCATTAAATGAGATACTTAATTATATATAAAATCGAAAAAAAAAACTAAAAAGAAAAAATATACAAATAAAAAATTAAAATGATAGTAAACTTAATTATGATTCTACGAAAATGAATTTTTATTTTTGTATTGTTGGTAAGTTGTTTTTAGTAAAATGTGGCTATCGAACAGGTTCGCACACATCTTAAACAAATTTTACATACATGCAAAAAGGAGTAAAAGAGTGAGGATTTTAATTTAATACTACTTTTTATGTAGAAGTTAAGTCGTGTGCAGCTTTTTGGTACTGACAACCAATTATGTAAATTTAATTCTATTTAAAACAAAACGTAGGGAGACTGGAATAAATTATAACAATAAGTTTGGTTGTCGCAACATAATGTTTCTTAAGATTTGCTTGGTGTACACTTTTCCGTTGCTGCAAGAAAAAGCAATGTTAATGTGGGTTAATTAAAAAAAAAGCTCCATATATGCTAGAGAAGAGGAGGGCAAGTTGTTACAACTTTTAAGTTTTCTTTTATTGCTTGCAAAGCATAATTACATAAAGCAAACAAATGTTTAACTATTCTCGATAATGTTTAACATTTATTTTTAATAGCTATGTATTTTGTAACAATATGCCCTTACTATTGAGGCAAGTTGAGTGGTAAATTGTTACAAACAAAAGTACAACAAATAAAAACTTAAATAAATCGAAATGCAATAAATAAATGAAAAACTTAATCTTTACGGTTGCTGCCCTATGGGGCACACTGCTATATGTAACAATGTGCTCCATACATAAATGTACCAACTTGCCCCATTTGAAAATATAGGTTATATTTTGTTTTTAGGTCAACCAAGTAAATTAAAATAAAAACAAATAGTACAAAAGGTATCCCAATTTATACGCTAAAAAATCCAGTAGAAAATTTGTTTCGATTACTTGCCTTTTTCTGATATTTAGAGATATATTAAACACATAATTTACTTGTCACCGGCCAAAACACACATTTCGGAATAATAGTAAGAATAATGACGCCATCGTTTAAGATTGATTAGAGATAGTTAGAGGGAAGGGTTTTGAGTTCCTTTTTAGGAACAGGCTGTACAGCTTTAAAAAGATTTCCAGCTTTAAAAAAAATGTCCTTTTCGTAGAACATTTGCCAGAGAACTGTCGCATTTTTAACCCTGAAGGTAATTTGGTGCATATTGTATGGTAAAGTTGGTACTGATGGAAGAGAGCAGTGGAGAGGAGGAATTAGAGTAGATTTGCGGCGAATTGTTTTGCAAAAATCTCGGTTTTTGCTTTAGACGTGGAGACGATTTCCAAGCCAAAAGTTAGGGGTGGAAAGGAGTTTATGCAGAAGTTTTGATTAACATTTTTTGCAAGCGACAGAGGATTGGCTCCCATTTTGGCAAGAAAGAACCTTGTCTTTTATGCATGTTTAGGCATTTTTGCCGTCCTGTAGATTTTCTGACGTAAGGTGCTTAACAAAATTGTTATGAGTACAGATTTTTTTTAGTCTGGCATTACCGCGGGATTTCGAAAACGGTTTATTGTTGGGAGGTTTTGAAGATTTAAGAGAATGTGGTATAAAAGTTTCTAACCCAAATGGATTACATCCAAAATGTGCAAACAAATTTTGGAATAATCGTTGGTGTTATTTCTGGTTAAATATCTGTGCACACAATTTTTTATATATAATTTTACCTCCCTATGCTTAAACAAACAAATTAACTAACGTCTAAAAAATATATTTATCTCTCATTTATACCAACGTCCGCTCACAATAATCCACGTATATACTATAACAGGCCATTAAATACCATTAAATATTTAAAATTATAAATTAAATACATAATATTTTCTTTATTTGATAATTTATCAAATATAGAGATGTTTAGTGTTCGCCAAAATATCAGTTCATATTTCTGGTTAAATGTGTGTAGATTACTTCATTGTACATAATTTAAGCGCTCTAAATTTAAACAAACAAATCAATCCACCTCTAAAAAAAATCCATTCATCTCTCATTTATAACTCAATATGTTTTCTGCGTTCGTTTTTACGGCAAGATATAAAAGGAAATGTGAGCCAGCAAAGGTGTATGGTTCACTCTTGAGATATAAAATATTTATTGAAGGCCGTAAATTTTGCTTAGACCGAGCTCTGGATATTCGGGAAATGGGCACCCCAAAAAATAGACACCTCATAGAGAATGTTGTTATTTGTGGGAATAGAAGTTTACCTACATATAAAGGAAATCCTGGAAAAAGCTAAAATTCTGTACATTTTAGCTTTCAAAGTGAAAAAACAATGTTAAAAATGGAACAGTACCCATTATAGTTGGTGTTTAAATAATGTGGTTTTTGGAATTCACTCTTTTATTTTTCTAAAAGGATCATCCATAAATAATATACCTACATATTTTTTCAAGCACAATTTAATATAAACATTTTGGACTAAATGAAATGTAATTCTGATATTTCTTTTTAATACAGTTTTTTTGCTACAGTTCATAGATTATCAAAGTCGACTCTTTAAAGTAAATATTTACGACCTTTTAATCTTTACTAAAATATATGGAAGAATTTTTTTTGTACGTCTTTTAGATACGTTTTAATATTCAATGTATCAAATATACACAAAATAGTGGAGTCTTTCTTGTTGGTCAAATGTGAATTCGGAACATGTATTAGTACAACAATGTAATATTTTTATGCTTCTATGATTTTAAGAAATATTAGCAGGTGAATGATTTTTATTCTTTGTGAAAGTAATACACTTCTAGGGTTGAATTTATATTAACTTTATACTATGTTAACGATAGATGATATTTTACATATTACGTTATTCAATATTGTTATGTTGACGTTTAGAACAATTAAAAAAAAACTAAACCGCACCAGAAAAACAGAACCAAGTACGAGATCGTCTTTGACGATTCCATCATTTAATTTTGTTATATTTTTTGTGTAACTAAATGATAAGCCATTATTCTCAAACTAGTTTGGTTGTTAACCTCATGATATGTGAAATGAGATTTTATAGAAATGGATTGGCATTTTTCGATTTGTTTTGTAATCTGAAATATATACAAAGATTTTACATAGAGTAATAATTATGTTGTTTTTTTCTTTCCCTTTGGTTTGCTGGTCAATAAGCATTATATCATCTGTATTTGGTTATAAGCAATATATTTTTTTATATTTTATAATAAATAATTTATTACTGCTACAAACAGAAATTAGAAAATAGATTTTTTTTAGAAAAACCAAGGAAGGAACATATATTTAAACCCTCATGGATTTTGATCAAAATCACACAGTCACATGCAAAACCTTTACTGAAACAAAATTAACCCGTATTCAGTGAGAGAACACTAACGACTTTGTTCCCCCTCCCGCTAATTTTAAATGGCGCTCTTCTTTAAGCGAAAGTGACGACTTACTTTCTGGTATAACTTGAATCTTAAAAATCTGAGGGGTGCGCTTAGCGACGTATTTATAAATGCGCAGGCATTCTAGGGTGGTTTTTGTTTTATTTCGGTCTGTCGCCCGTATTATGATTTCGTTCTCCGTCCTTAAAAGCGTCTTTTATATAAATCGAAATTAAAGTTTTTTCTTATTTCTCATCCAAAATGAATACGGTAAAAATGTATCACTCATAATTGATCCAACTTACATACTAAAGACTTCTTTCTGTACCTGAATATTCTTGACCTCTTGTCTCCCTTGGAAAAGTTTCTAATGCCCTGCTTTTGATCCAGGATCCTGATGCTTTTGATCTATGAGCTGGATATTTTTTAAAATGGATGTTTAGACATAGAAAATATACGGATCACTGCAAATTAAGTTTGGCTAATGCTTACCTATTTTATCGACGTTAAGTGGTAAGTGCTCATCAAACGGGTAATTTATTATTTATCGCCAGCTTTTCAATATAGCAAAATAAACCTATTTTGACATATATAAACGAAATTTGACAGTGTTGTCTAACCTTATCCTGCCAATAAAAAATACCCAGGGAGCTTTTAGTTCATTTTCTAGAGACCTTACCTACGCCATTGACGATAAAATTGTAAGTAAGAGCCTCCTGCCCTCTCGACAAAATTAATTTTAAAAATTATAATTCGGTTTCCTAGGAGAGTGGCAAGAGGGTTAACAAAAAAAATAAGGTGTGCCTTCGAAACTCTTTTTTCTTTATTATAAATAATTCACTTAAAACTGGTCTAAACAGGTCTATTTCAACACAATACAGTAATTTTGAATAGAAATATTTTATCAGTTTGTTTTTTTTAACTGTGAAATATTTTATAATCAATAGCAAAAGTTATGGTATGAGCGGGGTTCAAACCCGCACCTCTGGATCACTAGTTCATTACTCTCACCAATTGCTCTATCATACCACTGATAAGCAATTCGTTAGAACTTGTACTTATTCAAACCCACCAAAAAAAAACAATACGGTAAGTTACTCATAACAAATGCCTATACACATGTTTTCTAGCCACTTTTGTCGCTTTGCTTAATTCTAGTAATATATTTATGCTATAAAAAATGCTGAATGAATTAAAATGTATGTGTAAAAATTTAACTATTTTGTGCGTTTTTGGAAATTCTGAAGCAGTTAATGTGTTTCAATAAGTTCCTCTAGTAGTAATACAGGAGCTAATTATAAACAAGTGATGTTAAGTGTAATGCTGACCAAAGCAAAACGTTTCGAAAAATATATTTTTTTAAATTGTTTTAAGTTAAACTCGTGTAGTGGGAGTTTAGGAAATATGAATTTAATGTATATGACAGAGAAAAAGGGTATGTCATATTTTAATTTTACAGCGGAACAAATTTAAGCTTCAAAATTTTTAATCAATTCGTTATTTGCAAAACATTTATTCTACTGGTTTTTAGGATGAGATTTAAATTTTGTTATTAGGTATAATATGGAATGTTTCAAAATTACTTATTTCTATTGCATTGTTGTGTGTGATTTTCTACAAGAATTTATGAACGTATCAACTTTTTTCTTTATTAATACTTACTGTAATTTTTAAAATACCTATTCTGTTGATGAAGATACTTTTTTATCACACTCGTGCATTCCTGGGTGTACATCATAAGGGTGCATGTGAGGATGGGGAGTGCGGGAGGCAGGCATACGTTTAATGTATTGCGTTTTTTACATCCCTCGTAATAGGGAATTATTGTAATTGTGAAAAAAATCACTCTCTCAGGTTTTTAAAGATGTTCACGTTTTAGGGTCCCTAGATGCATAAAAGTATGTTTTCTCAATTCCGTCGGTCTGTGTGAAGTGGCATAGCTCAAAATCTACTTAACTGATTGACTTCAAACTCTGGTCAAAAGTTAAGGGTTATAAGGGAATGAAATAGTTATCCAATATGGTGGGAAAAAATGGCAGCCTAGTAAAATATGTAAAAAGTGGTAAAAAATTACTTATTCAATTTACATCAAAGAATATGGTGAAACGAAATGGCGGTCTAATGAAATGTTAAAAAATGATTACTAAACCACTACTTAACTAATTTAGTTGAAATTTTGCACAAAAATCAAGTATTACGTAGCAATTTAGTAGTAAAATTTTGGTACAAATCCAGAATGGCGAAACCAAATGGAGGCCTAGTGAAATGTTAAAAAAATTATTGCTGAAAATTACTTTTCCAATTTAGCTAAAATTTTTTACACAAATTAAGTATCCACTAAGTAGTAAAATTTTGGTACGAATCCAAGTTGACGAAACAGAATGGCAGCTTAATAAAATATTGAAACAATCAGCCTGATAAACTACATTTTAGCTTGATTTCAAATTTCGGGCAAGAATTGTGATATAAAGATAAACTGGTAAAATTGTGGTACGAATTCATGATGGTGCAACAAAATGGCGGCGAAATAAAATATTTGTAATCATGAAAAAATTCCCCTTCAAGGTTTTATATAGCTTTAAGTTTTAGCAGTTCTAGATTCCGAAAAACATGTTTTCTCAATTACATCGGTCTGTCTGTCTGTCAATTTGAGGCATAGCTAGAAAACTACTTACCCGATTGAGATCAAATTTTCGTCAAAAAATGTAGGTCATATGGGGATGACCTGGTAATAGGTTGGTAAATATCCAATATTTCGGAACAAAATGGCGACCTGCTGAAGTGTTAAAAAAATTATTACTAAAAGACTAATTATTCAAATTACCTAAATTTGGCACAAAATTCAATTGTTACATAGAAATGAATTGGTGACATTTTGGTATAAATCCAAAATGGCAGCCTAAAAAGTATTAAAAAATTCCAACCTGAAAAATATACTTTTTAGAATGATTTCAAATTTTATGCAAGCATTACGTGTGATATAGAGATGAACTGGTAAAATTATGGTACGAATTCAAGATGGCGGAACAAAATGGCGATGAAATAAAATATTTGTAATCGTGAAAAAATCCTCCTCCATGTTTTTATATACTTTCAAGTTTTCGCGTGTCTAGATTCCCAAAAACAGGTTTTTTCAATTCCATCAGTCTGTCTGTCTGTCAATTGGGGGCGTAACTAGAAAACTACTGACCCGATTTACATCAAAGATTTACATCAAATTTTAGTCAAAAATTAAAGGTCCTATGGGGATGACCTTGTAATATTTTGGTAAATATCCAATATTTCGGAACAAAATGGCGGCCTGCTGAAATTACCACTAAAAACGAATTATTCAAATTACCTAAATTTGGCACAAAAGTCAATTGTTAAATAGAAATAAACTAGTGATATTTTGGTATAAATCCAAGATGGCGGTCTAATAAAACATTTAAAAATTCAGTCTAAAAAAACTACTCATTAGATCAATTTCAAATTTTGTGCAAGCATTAAATGTGATATAGAAATAAACAAGCAAAACTGTAGTATGAATTCTAAATGGGGACCAGTTAAAATGTTTAAAAATTTAACGTAAAAAAAATGTCTTATCCAACTGACTCCAAATGTTTCACAAAAATTAAATGTGACATAGGAATAAACTGTTAAGAATTCAGCATGACGGAACAACACGGTGGGCTTAAAAGAATCAAGGTTAAAACCACTTTTTCAATTTATTTTAAATTATGTTTAAAGATCAAGTGTGACGTAGGAAGAAACTGGTAAAATATTGGTACGAACAAGTATAGGTATATGTGTTACTAAATGACTATGTGGAAAGCTAAATTGGGACACGCTTCACTATTTTTAATAAAAAAAAATACTCATAACGAGGGAAGTAGAGGTAAAGGAAATTTACCGATTTTTTTTTGTATAAAATTATTCTCATATTTTTATTTTGCAAAAAACTTCTTTGGTGTGAAAAGTGGAGATCTTCGCTGGTCAATTTATTAAACTCAGAACTTTTTCTCAGTTTATAAATTTAGGTGCATTTTACCAATTATATTATTTATGGCTATGAATAAATAACGGGTATTAATAAATACGAAATAAAAATGGGGTATCAGTCTATTTACTAGACCATAAATATTGGCCTTGGAAGGTTTTGGGATCGTTAATCATACATTTTCTGGAAGAAAGCTGTTAGTATTAAGCTGGGGGATGAATATTGATATCATCTTTTCTACAAGAATTTTTTAGTTGTTCTAGGTCAGCTAAATGAATTGATCTGAGTATCAAAGTGTTTTTTTTTTGCAATTTGAATATTAAATTATTAATAAAAGTATATAAAAAGCTGATTAAGCTTAATATTGGTGTTTTTTATATAATATGCTTATAGACAAATAAGCACAGAGATGTTGTTCTTGAGCTATAAAAGAAGTAAACAAGGCTCATCTTTTTACAGCATAGATCCATATTTCCTAATTTGCCTGGATATTCGTAGCGTAACAGGATTACCTAAAGCTGCTTGATGCAAAGAAAACAAAAGTTTCCTTTGCATCTGTTCATTCGATTAAATTAATGTAATACAATCACAAAAAGAACACAAACTGGCGACCGTTTCGTTTGTTTGGTTATTATGTTTTATTAAAATTAAAAGTTATTTGCATACTTTGGGTTAATTTGTAAATGAGTATTTTGCATAAAATAATATTGAAATGGAATATGTTTTTATTTTAAAACAAAATTTGGCTACGTGATCCACATAGCATAGTTTTAATGTCTTTTTAGCTTGATGTCCGAAAAATAAATATTCATGTTCTAATGAAAATATTGGATTTTTAATACGTTTTAAAATATACTACTAGTAAGCTGTTACTCGATTCAGAGAGTATAGGTCGTTTTTGGCAAACAAGAAATCGGTAAATTCGCCTAGACTTATAACTTCTCTGGATAATAACTGAAAATAAAAACAGTTTATAAGATTTGTATACAGTTATTACCAATTAAATTTATCTGTATATAAACTGTGTTACCTGCACGTAGTAGGGAAATTCTATGTGAAGTTGTGGTAATGACGAATTTACTTATTTATGTTTTTAATCTAAATTTATATTATTCTTTTAACTATGAGGATCCCCGAAAGTCTAAGTACTAGGTTCGGTGGTTGCTTTAAATAAAGAGAGGGAATGTTTATTAATGCGGGACTTAAAGACTTGGCTGGGAACACATTCTATAATAGGGACACTCCGGAAATAAAGAAACAAACAAAGTGGGAGGTCCTTGGTCTTTGCAGCTGGACAGTGAAGGGATGCATGTGGGTCGATGCTCGTGTCTCCTTGGCAGAAATAAATAAGGAAGGCGTAATCGATGATAATTCATCAAAACATAATCCGTGGTAGTATCTGTAAAACGGAGACAGATCGGCCACAATTCGAGGAAGCTCTAGTGATTCAAGCTTCTTGTAATGTTTGAATGATCGATCAGGCAAATAGCTCTACTTTGGACAGAGTCAAGGATATTAAGTATTGAAGGGAAAGTCTGCTTCCCATATATGCGAGCAACACTCAAGGCAGAGCCTGATTTTGCGAAGTGTAAAGGGTACACAAGTTGGCAGAAGAAAAGTATTTTAAGGTGATGGGATCATGCCAGCGAAGATCTTTCTAAAAAGTGATACCGACTAAACTAAAGGAATCTTTGGCTTCAATCATTTGGTTATTCATTGAATGGTGTGGATACTGGGAGATAATTTGTGAGATAGTAAACAAGATTGAATAAATAGCCTTTAAGCCTATTGGAAATAAAATTAGCAATCCAAGCAGAAAGTTTGCTAAGAAGTGCGTCATGCCAAACTGCCAAACCCTGCAGAAACTTAATATCTGGGATATCTGCGGGCCAACTGAGTAGGTAAAGACTGATAATATGGGTTTAAATTTAAAATGGCGGAACAAAATGACGGTGAAATAAAATTTTTAAAAAATTAACGTAAAAAAATCTTGTTCCATTGATTTTAAATTTTGCAGAAACTTTAAATGTGAATATGGGATACTTATTGAATTTATTTTAAATTATGCTCAAAAGTCAAGTGTGGCATAGGTAGAAAGGAAATGCTAAACATACTGGTAGGAATCGTATATGATGGAATAAAATGGCGCCCAATAAAAGTGAAGAAACAGTGTATGTAACACATATATACTGGACTATGTACTGAACTCACTTGGATTACACTTCACTCTTCCCAATAAAAGTAATAATTTATAACGAGGAAAGTTCCGGGTATAGGAATTTACCGATTTTTTTTTATATTAAACTTTAAAAGACACAAAATATTTCAAACATTTCGAAAAATAAAAATACATTAAATCAGTTTTTACTTTTGGCTGGAACAGTGAGACGTAGTAGACTGTAAAACTAATTTGACCTAAACTATAATAGTTTTATCTAAACTAACCAGAGGTTACCGTTGCAGATATCCTCTTTTAAATACTAGAGCTAAAAGCTCGTTAACTTTTAATGATCCTAGTGGAAAGCAATGAGTTTTATTCTGTTTTATGTTTAATGTTTAGTAATAAGAAATACTTTTCCTTATTCTTTGCTGCAAATTTTAGAGGGATCATACAAAAAGTAACTTTATATATTCATTTGTAAAGATAAATCGGAAAATATATTTTCAATAAACCTAAAGATTAGTATTTGCATTATGTAATTTTATGTGTATTAGCTGTAGTTGGCCGTCGAGGGTACTTAACATTTTACAAACCTCAAACACTATTTTAGCATTTTCCTGTTTAAATTTCATGAAAGAATCTCGTTTATTTTTTGAATAAATCAACCCCGGATGTCTTATGGCCTGCAAATTACCATTTTTATTTCTGTTGTTCTATTTGCGTATTCAACGTAAATGCTAATTACTTTTAACCCTTTTTATCCTTTTGGGTAAAATAATGTAATATTCGGAAAATAGAATACTTTATTATTTGGTATTGTTTGTATTTTATTAATAAAATAAGTATGTTTGACAGTATTATTCTTTAGAATCTATAAATTGAAATGATGACTGTATTAAACTGTAATAAATTATTCTGTATTTTTTATGGTACTATACTCTAATAATTAGTGAAGGTTTGTATGTGAAATATTATTGTTTTAACTATGATATGATTATCAGCCATATATTGTTTTGTTTGTGCCAATTAATTTGTTGCTTTTATTTGAGTGTATGTACAAATAGGATCAATTGCATTAACCCAGGGGACCTAACCATCAATGTTAATTATGATGTTTTCAGACATTAACTTTAAGGTTTCTATAAATATACGGTAATTAAAAATGTACCTAACTCTGAAGAAGTCAAGTCATATCATAAGTAATTAAAATTTAAATTGAATTTTTTTATGGATGAAAATACATACAATTAATATTTCCAAAAGACAATGTATCAAAAGGATTTTATAAACAATAAAAGGATAAGTGATTAATAAAATGTAAAAATAGAAATAACGTATATAATTTTTCATCATTCCTATTTTAGTGGGAATAAAAAATGCTGATTCATATTAGTACAATAGTATTTTAGGCTCTGGGACTGTAGATTTTTAAGTAAATAAATTTGGGATAATAGTCCAGGGTAGAAAGGAAGATTGAGAAATAAAGGTATACTTTCTAGGATGTAAGTTTTCAAGGAAATATGTTGAGATTGGAAAGATTTAATTCCCTATTAAGAAGGTGATAAATTGAAGGTGCATTATAAGAAAATGCTATTTTGATGAGTCATACAAAATCTAGGAAATGAGAGTTGGTTTGGATTTATCCCCCCGGGTTTTAGCGATTATTAGTTTATGCACAAACACAGAAAAATGATACCTATAGGCTGTATCCACACTCATTCATTTTAATTATTTAATATTATGCCAAAATGTGATCAAATTTTCTCATCCTAAAAACTAACCTGCAGCTGGTGTTGATGATTTTTTGTAAACGTTGTTTTGTTATGAAGTCCAGACAGGAAAAATATACCGTATTACAATACATCATTTTGGAAGCACTAGATAATTTTCTTCTAGTCTGAATTTTAAGATCTTATAATTATTGTAGAGAAGCCTTAGAGCTGCATACTTTATCACCACGCTAACACGTCTTTAAAGCGTAATTCTTTGTCCAGTCGTAGACCTAACTTACGTGCACAAGAAACAACTTCGAGAGGATAGCCAATCATTATTTTTAGGATAAAACAGCATTGCTAACCATTTTGTTGCTTTCAGTTTTAAATCTTTGCTTTCTGCATATTGTGTAACAGAGGCTAAGTCATAGGTGATATTCAGCAGCATTAACAGATTGTAGTGACAAGGGAAGAAACAATTGGGTGTCGTCAGCATAAGTCTGCATACTAGAATATTTAATATTTTTAAGCAGCTCGGCTATGTAAACAGAGGAAATAATTAGTAATAATATTGCGCTTTGAGGTACTCCTGATGTTACTTTGTCATGTTGGATACGCCCCCTCCAAAAAATCACTCTCTATCATCGTTCAGTCAAAAAGTGGTAGAACATTTTTTCGAGAATTTTAGAAAACGTGAGAGAATGCTTATAGGTTGCAGATCTGGAATCGTTTCAGGCAAGTTTTTGTTTGGAAGGGGACAAACGATAGCTCTTTTCCATGAGTCAGGAAAGTACCCCGTTTCCAAGCAGCAGCAGTTGATAATATATGTGATATAAAGTGGTGGATATCTGACGAAGGATGATTGTGCTATAGTGTTTTGTGGATACGAAAATGCCATAAGAGGAAAACCCATATCAGGATAGTTTGAAGAAACTTTCAACTTTGTCACATAAAACAAAATTAGTTGCTGTTGGTTCGGCGTTTGCAGCTAGAAGAAAAGTGCTGAATGATATTATCCATAACCATAATATAACCATTCACACAAGCATACATGCCATGAATAGCTCGATATTTGTTCCTGTTGACAATTTTATGCATATTGAAGAAAGGTCTTGAAATGCTGGTCCATCCTATGACACTAAGAAATTGGTGTGCAGATTTTTTGCCTCTTAGATTAATAGTGTATTTGGAAACCTGAAATCTGTTTATATAAAGTATTGCAGCAAAGCTGCAACATTTTAGCAATGTAATGAGTTGATGTATCTTTTCACCTCATTAAATATCGCTAAACTTAGTTAAAAGCTAATAATTGTAAATTGAATAATTAACGTAAGTGTATTTAGTAGTAAAGGGACTATTGAAATGCAAATGCCGAAAGTATTTAATTCTAGATACAATTCGAATACATTAATTTTCTACCTCTGCAGCGCCGAATTATAATTCGTACAGCATTATTCCAATTGGGAATTATAGGGCATTTTTTATTCTAGGTATTTGTCTTTGTTTTTGAGAGGTGAGAATAGCTGAGCTACATCGAGATTAAAAAACTTCTCAAATACATAATTTATTAATAAAAATACCTTACAGTACGATTGGTGTGGGGATATAATGTATTTTATGATTATATAATGCATATTGTACGTATCAGAGTAAATTTTGAATATGACATTAATAATTAGTTTCTCCTTACATATTAATAATATATTATTAGCAATAAAAAATATGGATTGAATTCACTAGAAAAGATGAATTCAGGCAATTTTTTTTCTTTATTTATATATTATACTTGTACTACTTATTTTATTTTATAATTATCATAGTAATTTAGGTTTACGTTATTACTCCAGGCGCTAGATAGTTTTGAATGGAAAAAATTAAACAGTATTTTTTTATTTAAAAGTTAGATTTGGAAGATCACAAAAACCATAATAAAAATTCTTCCGCCTCCGATAAGTTGGTTTTTGTAAAACACTGGCTTTCTTTTTGTCATACGATAAATATGGTGGTATCCAAAATAAAAGATCGAGCGGCAGCTGCATCCAACCCTAGACACATCGAGTTAAAGAAAATGTAACGTACATAGTAATAGTTTACTATTAGTAGATGCCAGGAAGCTTTATCATCCTAAAGTTGTCCTGGTGGGATTTGTGTAAGGGGGTGCATACGCCCCCTCTGAGACTGCATTAATATCTCATATAGTTAAAGAATAAAATTATGTTTTTCTATTTGTTCTTATGTATCGTAATGAAGTAGATATTGTCGGCGTTAGAGGCACTTTTGACCCATCAAGTTAAATGATGAAACTAGCGCCAAATTAAAGACACATCTTTTAGTTTTCTAATTTCAATGATCGTCCAGGGGCACAGCTTGGTGGATTTTTCTGGCTGACCAAATATTAATATTAATAAGTATAATATTTGATATATTCAGCTAGCTCATTTAGAATGAACTCAAATATCCCTAATTTTTAAACGTATTAATTTTTTACACTAATTTTTATTTTAGTTAAAACATATATTCTATACAATTTAATAAATTTTACATTATAAAATATATTTACATAGGAAAGATATTTTCAGGCCTGTGGTCAATTAATAAATCATAGTTCTGAGATTATATTATATCAAAATGAAATTACTTATCGACATTTCGCCTTCGATTTTATGGTCCATCTTACGAAATCTGAACACTGAATGGATTCAGTATTTGATCCCGCAGAGTAAAGATCCCTCGTGCAAATGAAGGCGAAACATGGATAAAGGATTCCATGTTAACACCCTCTAGTGATTTGGTAATAAAATACGTTTGTAGATGCATAATTAAAGTTCAATTGGAAGTATAGAAAATTCATGGGTGGAAAGTTAATTGGAAATGGTTCAAGATTTTAAAAAAATGATCAAGGTTGAATGAAATTTGCCAACAATCCTTTATATGTGTAATAAATTTAAACGCAGTAGGTTAGAAGAACGAAATTGTCCAGTTTAAGGTCAAGGTCAGTGGTGTATATAAACACTGACAAAAATAAAAGGTCATTACTTCATTTTATCTGTAGGTAAAACTGGCTCTGGAGGGGTTTTAGCCTCGAATCCCGAAAAGAAGGTCATTACTTTATACAATTTCTATTATAGTTTAAATAGGTGTCCCAAGGGAGATTTAACACCTAACGCCTCTCTTAAATACCCCATTGTACACAACTATAAAACAATCAGGGCCGCGACAATGCAAATTGACGCCCTCGTGCGCCTTTTTTCCCTTAGAACATATACATACAAGAAATTTAAGTTTGAGACTTGTTTTTCTATTTAAAAAAAACAATTAAAAAATAACTAAAAACTACACCACTTCTAACATAATAACAGTAAATGTGAAAACTATTTTAACACTAATTATTAATTTAAAAAAATATCGATATAAACCAGCTGTTTTTTTAAGAGATGGGTGATCAACCGAAGAAGACTGTGCTCTGTTTAGAGACTGGTTGCTGTAAATAGGTAGCACTTGTAGAGGTAAAATGACGACCGTGGCAGTACCACCGCGTTCTCTGTTTGAGATCGTCGACGGAAACTCCGACTCCTGCAATTGGAGTCACTAAGACAGGCAACACGGCTTAATGCAACGACGCATTAAAGTATGGCCAAACATAAAAATAACTGTAGCGATTTTTCTTTCTATTTCGAGTTTTACAGGGAATTGAAAGCAAAATCTCTTGCATAGTATGCTTTAACATATATTAAGCAATGTTATTTTCTAGAAAACACAAATAGTGGAACTCTGGACTCTATTAAAATGAATAACAAGCTATTTAAGCCTAGTTGATTATTCTAACAACTGAACATAATTTGGGTATTTGGGTAATGTCTAA
This sequence comes from Kuschelorhynchus macadamiae, assembly GCA_030620095.1. NCBI lineage: Eukaryota > Metazoa > Arthropoda > Insecta > Coleoptera > Curculionidae > Kuschelorhynchus > Kuschelorhynchus macadamiae. Next base: position 76,312 of record JAUTXW010005122.1, read on the forward strand.
AGTAAAAATTGAACAGGTTACTCTAGTATTCGAGATAAGTGGTGCTGCTTATATCTTGGCTAGGCCACTTGCTGCATTTTTGGGTTAATCTTTTGATGATACAAGCTTATAAACATTTTTGTTTTTATATTAAATGTATAGTTCCGAAAAATAATTAGTGAATAGCAAAAATGACGGTTGAAGGTCCATCAATGTGAGTTACATCAATACGTTTGATGAGTTATACAAATTTGGTTTAGTCGAGTTATAGCATAATTTAAAACCTAACACAGCAGATAGTAGACAATGCCCGACATGTTAGTTATAATTTAAAAGACATGTCGGTAGGCTGTATGAGAGTTCTAACCTTTCTTTTTATTTATCCTTGGGCTGTGACCTTAGCGTGTCTGTATCTCGAGTCCCTACTATCATGTCAAAGTATATAAGCCTGAAACATTCTAATAATGTTTAGTCTTAAAAAATATAAATGCCATATCACTACGGTAGTATGCGTTTCTTATGCTATTTCAAAACTAGCATTTTAATTTTTTTTTCATTGCATGCAGTTAAAAGTTTGAGTAACTTAACTGAAAATAGAAAATATTAAACAAAAAGTCAGATTCGTTTAATCAGAACAAACATTTTTGTAGCATGAATTAAGAAAATTAGCATTTAAGTAAAGAAGGCAATGTTCTTTCTTTGCTCGTTGGGGGAGAGACTTAACGCTAGAATGCAACGAGACTGTATAATTATATGAAGCTCTTAAAAATTTAGATAATATGTATATAAATAGGCGATAGGGTTCCGCCATAGCGATGTAGGGGACCGCTAAAATAAGAGAGCGATATGTTTTCCGCCGAGAGTGATATGTAAAGTTAACGTGCATTAGGTTCCCGTTCAAAGAACACGAAGTGCTTCTAAGTAGGGTAGGTAGTTGATAGTTGTTCTCCTCTAATAATATATGAATACCAGAAATATCGATAGTTTCATATAATGGTATTTAAGTAAGCTTTTTTGAAATCATAGGCGATAACGATACACATCGGAAAGGAACATCGACAGAGGGACATAAAACGCAAAAAATGGTTAAATAAATAAATAACTTTTACACTAAATTTCTTTTCTCTCCTTAGAAGTTAAACTCAAATTTCCAAATATAATTTATTTTTGAGCACGTATTTCTTGAGAAAACCGACTGTCAATTTCGTATAAAATCTTTCTGTTTTTTTCTTTACTTACAATTAACCACTGTCCAAACATAAATACGTAGCATGTACATTCCTCTTTCGCTATATTTCTAATTACTGTCAATTTGTATTATATATAGTATGTAAAGAGAATTACCTTATACAACTACTCTTTTTTTATCTTATATAAAGCTAAATTAACTTTATGTTTACTTTTCAATTTAATGAACCACCCATGACACTTCTCACTATTAATATTATTATTATAATCTAAAAAACGAGGAAAAACACAAAACCAGATGAATGTTCGCTGTATAGCCTGGATAAAACATACGTCTATCTGATTCAAACGAAAGTACTCCAACTCCAACGACTGAAAATCCGTCAGTACAAATGGAAACCATAATAAAGGAAAATGCCGTTAAAGTGTTACTGCATGCGTGCCACGGTCTCTAGCAAATTCCTAAAGTCACTAGTCCTTGTCACGTGATTTATATCTATAAAAGCAAGCCGAGTTTCGGTTTTTAGTTAGTTGAGATCGACAACTCGAAGAGATAACAACGAAGACCTAGGGAAATTAGTCCTCTGGGTATCCACGGCGAAAACCTATTTGTAGGCATGCTTTTATAGTTAGTCTCCACGTGTTTGTATATTATAAGGGCAATTTTGCCTGAAGCGTGGTGATTAATTGGAAAAATACTGAGTTTTATTCCTGGAACTGGTCCGACGGCTAAATGACGTCCCGACGCAGTTAGGCACAGATCGTCAGAGAGCAGTCTGGAGTTCTGTATGGAGAAACAAGTAAAACAGTGATAACAAGTGTTAGGAGCCGAATACACTGTCAGCAGTTCGGCCCTGTTTTGGTCGGTCACCAGAGGAACAAAGTATTTCTGAAGGTGTTTGAAAGAAACGGAAGGAACTCTGTGTGAGGCCACCAAAGAAAGAAGTTGACCTAACCTGAGAAGTTCATGTAAGAGATTAGACAAAGTGTTTGAAGATATCCCTGAGCCTTCCTCCAAGAAGGTAAAATAGGGTTGAAGAAGACCGAAGAAGAAATTATGACTGTGGAAGATAACCCTTAATAGGTGGCAGACGCGTCCAGAAGCTAAGAAGAATTAGACATTTAAGGTAAAAGTCCTGGGACCTCCCCCTAAAGTTATTCCGCCAGATCTGAAAATCTGGGAAAGCGAAAGTGAGACGGTTAGAAGAAGAAGTTGCGATGGTGACTCTGAGATAAAACACAGTGGCAGAGAAAAAAAATAGGAAGGTAGTCAACTGGTCCCTATCATGAAAATAAATAAAACAAAGTTCACTCTGAAACCTTACGCTGCCACCACCAAGGAAGGGACAAGAGGACGAAATGTCGCAGGGAACGTTGGCCTGAGTAACTATGTATCGTAAATGCGCCCAGAAGATAGACAACATATCTCACAGCGAATACGTCTTAAGTCTGTATGAGCCATAACGAGAATTGATGTGCCACCCCCTAGAGGAGTGTATATCAGATCCAGGAAGTACTACAAGCTGGAAGAACCCTTTCCAACCAAATAGGTATATCTGCGGTGAAACAAGAAATGCCTTGGACAAAGAAAGTAACGCCGAATCGTTTCAGTATCGTCCAGTGACAGACAGCAAGGCAAAGGCATGCATATGTGATATATCGGGTAAGGGTAATACCCAGTATCGACCTAACCAGGACTTGAACTTGATTGATGTAGCGCTACTTAATTAGCTGGAATAAGTTGAAATTATTATTTTAAAGCTGGAATCCAGCTTTGCTGTGTCGAAGGCATATGACGTATACGGATTTTTAGATTCCAATAAATTACCAAAAAAATCTAATTGAAAGATACTACTAATAATATCTCGTTCAATGTCAAACACAAAATTAAAGCGAGGTTTTTTAGTTTTACGCTTTGATATAAATAAGTTCATCAAGAGTAAGTCGAGGAAATTCAAAGATCTGATAAAACCTTAATTAAAGTGTTAACGCGGTATCCCGAAGGTAGCGTAAGCAAGAAGTGTAGATGATAGCACAATTCGCTTTTTTAGATTTAGTTATAAGTTTTAGGTTTAATGTTTGCGAGGATCGTTCTTGTAATTACCAATTATTCCCTTAACTTTAATAGAATATTTTTATATCCTTTTCTAGATCCTGCCTTTTTTCTAAACTTAAAGCGGTGTTGCCATTCCATCATGACTATTGCAAAAACATAACACCTTTATACAAATTGACGACTAGAAAAAGGTCCTAATTTTTCATAAAAGCTTACTTTATACTTATTTTATTTTAATTTAAATAAAGATGCTGTCGTGTGCTGCACTACTTTGCACATATGGACGGCGTGACCCTGGAAGCAATAGAATGGATGAAAGTTATTTAATTCAGTTCAAAAATTGATCAAATTAATGTTTTGAAAGTTTATTGAACCTATATTTGGACCTCTCTCGTGCTTTTGATTGCATTGATCACAGCATACTGTTAGACAAGCTATACAGATATGGGATACGGGGGGAATCACTGGAATGGTTTGCTACGTATCTGTCAAATAGGCAGCAATCCGTGGAGCTAAGCGGTTCTCCTGGATCAGTAAGATCAGAGCCAATGAGCTTGACTGTTGGTGTGCCACAGGGTAGTGTCCTCGGACCGCTATTATTCATAATATTTGTTAATGATCTTAACCATATTGCTCTCAATGAAAACACTGAAAGAATTTTGTGCTTTGCTGATGACACAAATATTCTGGTTACAGGCAAGTCTTTTGAAGCAGTTCAAGAAAAAAGTAAAAATATAGTAAATCGCGCCAAAAGCTACTTTAATGAAAATAAGTTGATTCTTAACAATAATAAGACTGAATATATGGTTTTTAGTGGCGGTGTTAGGGAGCTTCCCAACCAGATGATGCTGGAGAATGAGATAGTTCAATTGGGATTCTCTACTAAATTTCTGGGAGTTGTCATAAATCATAAACTGAGCTGGAGTCACCATGTCGTATACCTTTCAGGGAGACTTTCTTCTGTTACATATGCTTTTAGAATTATATCAAAAAGTGTTAACTCAGATGTCCTTAGGACGGTTTACTTTGCTAATTTCCACTCTTTGGCTAAGTTTGGCATTGTGATATGGGGAGGAACGTCAGATATGGATATAATATTTAGATGTCAAAAGAGAATAATGAGAATTTGGTTCAAGATGGGCTTTAAGGACTCATGCCGTGGTGTATTCCGAGAAAACAAAATTTTGACTATATGTGGTGTATATATATATGAGTGTATGAAATTTCTCTCTAGCAATCCTGGTACTTTCAATGAGCTGGTTAAGAACCACAGCTACAGTACTAGATCTCTAAATTATAACTACCCTAAACATCGAACAACTTTGTATGAAAAGGGTACATTGTATATAGTATTAAACTATTTAATAGTCTACCATGCAACATTAAATCTATCGTTGATGATAAAAGAAAATTTCTCTATAACTTAAAAGAGCATCTGTGTTTGGTAGAACCTTATTTAGAGTTCTTGAACTTTGGAAATTAGTGTGTTGAGTTGTTACTATATTGTAGACTTGATCTCATTGTAGCAACTGCATATTCATATTCATTAAGTGTTTTAATGTTTTGTTTTAGCTAAATATTGTCTGTTTTCTTTTTTTATGTATGTCTTTGTTTATATATTTGTTGATACCATAGCTTGACAATTTTATACAGACTACCATTTTTAATGAGTATTTCTCAGATGTATTTTTTTTCTCTCTTGGTATTTGTTATGTCTGTAGAAATAAAAGGATTTCTTTCTTTCTTTCTTTCTTTATACATGTGTAGAAAATTTCAGATCATTAAGTCAAATGGTAGTTGATCATAATTAGATTACAATATTGGGCTCGGCAGATAGATAGATAACCAGACAGATAAGTGAATTTACATAAAAGCTTGTACATACTAAAGTAGTTTAGTTCGTACTAAATGAACTGCAAATATCATATAATGTACCACTTAATAAGTAACGAAATAAATTTAGTTGACTAATCCACCACGCAATGCCCTGGATGACCAATGAAATTAGAAAACTACATGATTTACCTTTAATTGGTATTGGTTACATCCTCGATGGATCAAAAAATCATCATTTTCGGGTGGTTCACGCCATCCACAAAGATATTACGCAGCCGACCATTTTTACTTCATTACGATACTTAAGAGTAATTAGAAAAGCATACTTTTATTCTTTAACTGTATGGTTCATTAGTACAATATCAAATGAGGGTAAAATCATCCCCTTACTCAAATCCCACCAGAACAAGCTTCAGAACTATTATCGCATACATTGTATTTTCTTTAACTCGAAGGATCCACGGTTGAATACAATCACCGCCTGGGCTACTGTAAAAATCTCTAGAAAAAAGGTTGTTTATACTTTTAACATTTTTAACATAACACCAGTACTATCGATGTGGCAGCCCCGTGCAACTGATTGATGCATATCAAGTAGAATTATTTACCCATGTATGGCTCACTTGACAATATGCCAAAAATGAATAAAAACTCTAATGAAAAGGCGCCGTCGGTCAGCTTAAAGTAAAGCGATAGTACTGGTGTTACGTACGAAGGGTATACAACTGTTTTTTGTAGAGAATTAAGTTTTTTTTATTTAATGTTTTCTATCCTTCACATAATTTTATGACCTATCGCCTGGTGTATACCTTAATGATTCTTAATTTTATTTTTTTTAATAATTCGTACTTATTTAAACAAAAATTCTATATATAATTTCTAAATATAGTAATACTAGCTGGCCTGGCTATACATGTGTAGAAAATTTCAGATCATTAAGTCAAGTGGTAGTTGATCATAATTAGATTACAATATTGGACCCGGCAGATAGATAGATAACCAGACAGACAAGTGAATTTACATAAAAGCTTGTGCATACTAAAGTAGTTTAGTTCGTACTAAATGAATTGCAAATATCATATAATGTACCACTTAATAAGTAACGAAATAAATTTAGTTGACGAATCCACCACGCAGTGCCCTGGATGACCAATGAAATTAGAAAACTACATGATTTACCTTTAATTGGTATTGGTTACATCCTCGATGGGTCAAAAAAATCATCATTTTCGGGTGGCTCACGCCATCCACAAAGATATTACGCAGCCGACCATTTTTTACTTTATTACGATACTTAAGAGTAATTAGAAAAGCATACTTGTATTCTTTAACTGTATGGTTCATTAGTACAATATCAAATGAGGGTAAAATCATCCCCTTCCTCAAATCCCACCAGAACAAGCTTCAGAACTATTACCGCATACATTGTATTTCTATATACTTTTTACATTTTTTACATAACACCAGTACTATCGATGTGGCAGCCCCGTGCAACTGATTGATGCATATCAAGTAGAATTATTTACCCATGTATGGCTCACTTGGCAATATGCCAAAAATTAATAAAATATCTAATGAAAACACGCCCGTCGGTTAGCTTAAAGTAAAGCGATAGTACTGGTGTTACATACAAAGGGTATACAACCGTTTTTTGTAGAGAATTAAGTTTTTTTTATTTAATGTTTTCTATCCTTCACATAATTTTATGACCTATCGCCTGGTGTATATCTTAATGATTCTTAATTTTATTTTTTTTTAATAATTTGTACTTATTTAACAAAAATTCTATATAGAATTTCTAAATATAGTGATACTAGCTGGCCTGTCAGACCTTGTTTTGCTTTGTCCATTAGATGGCGAGTTTCCAGTGGAATTATAAGAATATAGAGCGCATTCAGCATTTCGTCCAGAAATGTTATCAATACATCATAAATCAATACAAAAAATAGTGTTGAAAGGTCTCGGTAACCAAAAACGTCAAACATTTGTACAGTACATCTCTTTCACGAACTTGCCGGAAAATCTGGCTTAGTGTTTTAAATATATAGATAATAATTCCTAAAGCATAGTAAATGTAGGCCTTAACCGTAAAGTACTTCTTCGTTAAGAGGATTGCGTTAAATAAGTTTATTTTTTGGGTTGAATTCGAAAATATAAAAATGTTATAAGCTTTTTAATCTTCATTGTATTTCGCCTCAAACGTAACGTAGATTTGTAGTAAGATTTGATAGGTAAGTCATCTAAGACCAATAAGTTTCACGGGACCCTTGAACTTAGTACAAACCAACCAAACATAGATTTCTAAAAGCAGCTTGTCAAATCCGAAAGCTTGGTTAAATATTCTAAATAGCAATTAAGTTTTGTGTAACGGGCTGTACGTATAATAAAAGTTTAACCAAGATCGTTAATCGCCTTAAAAATGCTGCACATTTGACTTATACCGGATACCATAAGAATTCAGGGACACTATGAAACACTCTATAAGAAGTAAACTCTTATTCTACTAACATGGTTAAATATCTTGATTATCTTTTTTATTAATGGTTACTATTAATAATTATATCGACACTTGTTTTTTACAAATGAACCCACAGTAATGAAAAGCTAGTTTATTATAGTAACAATAGGTATGATGAAGCCAGACATCTTTTTCTATTAAGTTATTAAGTGCATAGTAATTATACATTTTCATATTCATTCAAATAAATTATATTAATTTAAGCTTATCTAGTATGAGAAATCCTATCCTACACATAATAAATTGTGGTCTTGAAAGAAATAAGGTTTATTATGCTGACAAAAAAAACAGTGGTTACTCCAGTTCCAAAAATAAAATATCCTGTTAGTGTAAGTAACTTGGCATACACTAAGCTCGCTTACAGTTTTATCCAAGGTATATTTGCGAACCTCAGGATAATTTAAGGATAAGTAATTTCAATACATCAATCTGGATTTATACAAGTAAGTCTCATCTTGGTACTACTTGATTACTCGGACGGGTATGATATAAATAACTCCAGTTTGTTATAGTGCAGAGTTTCTTTTTACGGTTTTGATTTAAACTTTTACCTCCTTTCTAAGGTCGAGTTGTCCAACATATTTCAGATTTTACACACTGCCTCACAAGCTAAAGCTGTAGTGTACATCATATATATTCTCAATATTTTCACATTCGCATGCTCTTACATGCTTCTGCAATAATCTAAAAAAATGCAGTTAAAAAATAAATCATAATAAAATCCTTTTTCTTTGTGTCCAAAGGCAGCGAAATATTCTTATAGATTTCACAAAACTCATTACAAATTGTATTGATAATTTTGCAGTTTTCAAAAACTTGATGTTGCAAAACTATGTAAATAGGAAGGTTTTGTCTTCTAAAAGATACATTTTAAAATAAAAAGAGTGGTATATTTAACCACATATTATGTCATTTTTAACTACTACTATTACTGTTGCAAAAAAAACAAGCAGTGAGTTAATTTTTAATTTGAGAAAGTTTGATTCTTTAAAACGTGTTAGGCAAATTGGTTGATTAAAATGTGTTAGTTTTAATAATTATATTTAAGAATAATATTAGACCAATTTTTAATTAAAACTTTATTTATTGTCTTGTGAGACCATAAAATATATTAGTATCACAGTATCTAGTAGAAAAACTTAAATTGGAATTTAAAACATTTTAACATCCCTGGTAAAAACGAAGTATTGTAAAAAAATCTACTTACATGATTGACTTCAAATTTTGGTCAAAAATTTAGGATTATATGAAGATAACCTGCTTACATTTTGGTAAAAATCCAATGTGGCAAAACAAAATCGCGGACTAGTGAAATTAAAAAAAAAATTACTAGAAACTGCTTATAAAGTATTATGTAGGAATCAATTGGTGAAATTTTGGTACTAATCCAAGATGGCGGAACAAAATGGCGGCTTATTAAAATATTTAAAAATTGTAGCCTTAAAAACGACTTAATTTTAAATTGTGTGTCATAAATAATTGTGTTATAGATATGAACTAGTAAAACTGTGGTAATAATTCAAGATGGCGGAACAAAATAGCGACCAAATAAAATATTTGTATCACCCTCTGATGTTTTACATATATTCAAGTTTTAGCGTCACTAGATGCAAAACATATGTTTTATCAATTCCCTCGGTCCATCTGTCGGTTTGGCTGTCAGTTCGCGGCATAGCTTAAAAACTACGTATCAGATTGACTTAAATTTTCAGTCAGAAATTAAGTGTAATATGAGACTGACCTGATAATATTATAGTAAAAATTCTACTACTAAAAAACTAAGTATCCAATTTAACTTAAATTTTGGACAAAAGTCAGGTGTTACATAGAAAATATTTAAATAAATTAGCCTGAAAAATCTACCTATTAGATTAATTTCAAATTTTGTGCAAGCATTAAGTGTGATATAGAGATCAACTGGTGAAGTTCTGGTACAAATTCAAAGTGGCAAAACAAAATGGCGACAAATAAAAATTATAAAAAAATTAAATATATATTATATTATTATTCATGTTAGGGGTTGCAAATGGAGGGAAATAATGACATTCACCACATTAATATTATATACAGGAATATCCAAATAAAGGTGAGAGGTCCTTACAACTTTTCTATAAATTAATATAAAAATATAAGAAAATGTTATATATTAAAGTATTGTGGATCAATTATAAATATTATCAGCGAAACAAAAGGTGTAAAAGATAATTGAATTCTGGGAAAAGTTCTCGATCTATTTTATGTAACATACCCTATGCCTCTCGTCAATTGTTTTAGAGATATTCATATTTGAAAATTGACAATTTATACTTTCGCTGTGGCAGTCACGTGAAGTTGACTAATATGTGTCAAGTACAATTAACTTATGCATAGCTCACTTCGCAGCATGGCTGTAAATAAAACTGTAATGAGAGACGCACTTCAGACAATGGTGCTGGTGTTACGTTAAGTACCCTTTTTTATAGAGAATTATATAAACTTTTATTTTTTTTCCATTTTTCACATGATTTTATGACTCGCCTGGAGTATATCTTAATGTTTCTTAGTTTTAATCTTTTTTTGATAAAACCGAAAATTCTACTGGAGGTTGCGCATTCATTTGGAAATTTTAAAATATATTAACATAAGGTACAATGAAAATATCTAAAACATAGTAAATGTAGATCTTAATTGTAAATTACTTCTTCCTTAAGAGGAATATGTCAAATAAGTCAAATGTGTCTTTACTGGATCTGAAATGTAAAATTGTTTTAAACTTTTTAAACTTCATTGTATCCCAACTGATATTTGATATGTCGTCGAAGACCAACAATTTTTACCAGGTCACTTGAACTTAACAATTTAGTACAAACAAAAAAAATATATTGTTGTAGAAAGAGGAGGTATAGAGGCATTTGCCAACCTCAGAATAATTTGAGGAAAATAAAAAAGAACTCGTTAAGTGTCGTCTTGGTACTACTTGATTACTCGGGCGGGTTTGATATAAATGATTCCAGTTTGTTTTAGTGCAAAGTTTCTCTTTACGGTTTTGATTAGAGATACAACGGAGGTCCGGCCAACTTACTGAATCCGGCCTACTCCGGCTAGTTTACCTGAGTTACTGACTCCTGCTTAAAATGGCCGGAGGAAAACAGTATTTTAATTTTTCCTTTCAATTTATTTCAAAAATAGGAAAGGCAAACTCAATATTCATAAGACAATTTGGGAAAGTAGTTGTGGATAATAATTGCTAAACATTTCTTGGGATCAGTTTATTCCGCCTGTCTTCAATGAAAAATATGAATCAATGAAAAATATGTTTTTGTATGTAGGGTCTAATAGAGTGGCAATACAGCAATTTGTATTTTACTCCAATTGTGAAAATCTTTATTTTGTTTCAGACATTTGGTTTGTGAGCATAACAACAGAGGGAATTATCTCTATTATATAAGACTGTGTTTGGCTCAGATGTCTGGTCAGTTCCTCAAATGGTCTAAGGATCTGAAATTAAAAAGCAAACTTATATATATATATATATATATATATATATATATATATATATATATATATATATATTAATATATCAAATTGTAAAGGCTGTTTACTTGAATTAATGAGGCTACTAGATCCCACGGTATTTTTGTCAAGTTGGATATCTTAACATGTCCATTGGCATATATGCAGATGGACCTTTTCTCTTCATATAACCTTTTCAACATGAAAGATGGAATTTCACCTAGTGGAAACATCTTGTATCAATTTTTTGTTTGGTAAATTTAGGTCATCTTAAATTTGCTTTGGTTTGAAACATTCAGCTGTTGAATGACTAAAGTGACCCACTATTTTTCTTGCAGCGGTTATGGTATACAAAACCGCTCTTTGGGATTTGATTGCTTTTAGTATTACCTGCTAAAGGGAATGAGTGAAACAGCTGTAGTTTCACATAGCAGATATGCTCTTAATATTTTTACATTCACATGTTCATTTTCGTTCGTTAAAAATAAATCATAATAAAATTCATTTTTTTTTGTGTCCCGAGGCAGCGAAATATGCTGGTATGTATTGGTAATTCTGCAGTTTTCAAAAATTTGGGGCTACATGTGAGGTTTGAGTTTACATAAACATGTCAACTTTGTAAATTTGAAGGTTTTGTATTATAAAAGATATATTTTAAAATGAGGAAAATGTTATGTTAAACCATATATTATGTCATTCTTAACTGCTGCTACTGCCACATAATCTTTACTCTTTTTAACAAAAAAAAAAGATAACAAGCACTGTGTTAATTTTTTAATTTGAAAAACTTTGATTCTCTAACACGTATTAGGCAAATTGGATGGGTAAAATGTGTTAATTAATAATTTAAATCTACTTATAATTTCAAAACTTAAAAGTTCGTTATTCCAGAAAAACTTTTCTCATAGTCTTGTGAAAGCATAAAATATATTAGTACCACAGTTCAAGCAAAATATTAGAAAAACTTAGTTTGGAATGTAAAACATTTTTTCTGAGACCTTACTTTGTATTTTGTTATAGTTGTTTTTAAATACAGTATTATGATTCATATTAATGGTTGCAACTGGAGTGAAAGAATGGCCTTACCACATCTATTTTATATACAGGGATACCAAATAAAGTGAGCAGTCCTTACAACTTCTTTCTTTATAAAAATAGAAGATAATGTTAAATACGAAAGTATTGTGGATCATTTTTAAACATCACTGAAACAACTGAACATCGAATAATGTTTGGAGTTTCTGTGACTTAATTGGATTCTTCAAAAAGTCCTAAAATTATGCCTAGATCTTCAACTATTTTAGAGATATCCACATTTGAACATTGACAAATTATAACTTTAAAAGCTTATAAAATCAAAAGTCATCGTCCTAGAGAAAAACAAATTAGACATTCTATGTTAGTTTTTTATTGTCTTAATTATAGTCACTTTTAAATTCAACATGACATTTTTTACCGATTTTTTTAATCACAAAAACGTTTGCTTCTGCCTAGCCCGAAGGTGAATACCATGAGAAAGACGATAAATAAGAATGTCTAATTCATTATGTTCTAGGTCAAACCGTTTAATTTTTACAGTCTAAAGCCAAAAATTTAATTCATATGTTTTAGTAAAGAGGATTGTTAATGTTATTAATATTATTATTATTAATAATACTACTATTATTAATCCTATTATTATTATTATTATTGTTTTTATGACTTGTTGTCTCAAAGTATTCCTGTGGTTGTGTTTTATACTGACGATATTATACCAAGTCAGTACAAAAAATAAAAATAAAAAAAAGGAAATGGAAAAAAAACAACTATTGTGTATTAAGAAATGATCTAACTATGCTACCTGTTTTCAAAATGGCCGATTTCTGGATGTTCCTGTGAATGTCTGTATTAAGTCCTAATTGAGCCAAATGCGGTGTAAACGTTGTTGGGGTGAGACTTGTTACTGATATGACGAGAGGAACAATGATGACTCTTTCCTGTTTCCACAGCCTTTTTACTTCCATTGCCAAGTCGGTGTATTTGGCGATCTTCTGACTGTATTTCGCTTGGATGTTCTCGTCGTTGGGGACAGCCATGTCAATTAAATAAGTGATTTTCTCTTTTTTGGATTGAAAGGTGATATCGGGTCTATTTAGGGGGATTGTTTTATCTGTGTGGATGTCAGTGTCCCAGTAGAGCTTGTAGTCTTCATTTTCAAGTATAGATGTGTATAATGATAGTAAGGGTCTGTGTTCTCCGTTAGTTTTTATGTTGTGGCTAATGCTTGATGAACGACCTTCGCTGCTGAGTTGTGTCTGGCGGTGTATTCAGTTCCGGCCATTATTCTACATCCACTCGTTATGTGATCGATCGTTTCTCTCTGCTGGTGACATCTCCTACACCTCTCGTCTTCAATGGTTGTGTCCTTGATGATGTGCTATCGGTAGTTTCTGGTTGCTATGACTTTGTCCTGGATGGCAAGCAGGAAGTCTTCTGTTTCAGGGAACAGCTGCCCTTCTTGTAACCACGTATATGAAAGCTTTTTATGTATATGGTCTTGCTTTATGTGGTATTTGTGTCTTCCGTGAAGTGTTTTTTCAGACCAGGTGTTAATTTTTCTAGTCGTGATTAGATGTGACTCTGTGCGTCTGCTGCGTGGCTCGTTTGAGACAGGTCGAGCGGTGTATAATTCTTGTCTGCCTTTACTATTGCCTTGTGGAGGTTAGTTTGTTTGTTGTAGAAGAATCTTCTGAGTTCGTAAATTTGTTTTTTATTTAGCGATTGTATATCTATAATTCCCCTTCCTCCTTCTTTTCTCTCGATGGTCAGTCTTTTCTTGCATGCGTTGGGATGTAACTTCCTGTGTTTAGTGAATTCAGAGCGTATGAGAATGTGAATGTTTTCTATGTCTGTGTGTGACCATTTAATGATACCAAAAGAATACGTAAGAATAGGTATGGCAAAGGTGTTAATAGCTTTCGTTAGATTTCTGGAATTCAGTTTTGTTTTTAGTAGCTTTGTGAGTCTGGTTTTAAATTCCATCTTGAGGTCTGATTTGATATGAGTGTGGTTAATTTTGGTGGTTTGATGGAAGCCTAGGTATCTGTACGTTTCTTCTTTGAGCATGTTATCTATAGTTTCATTGTTGATTGTTTCCCTCGTAGGGTGGTCTTTCCACTGTCCCTTGTTGATATGAAGTAGCTTGCATTTACTTATACCAAATTCCATGTTGATGTCCAGAGTAAACGTTTCTGTGATTTAAGGAGTTTCTTTAGCTGTGCCTTTGTGCTTTTATATAATTTTATGTCATCCATGTACAAGAAATGGTTTATTTTGTGTAGGTTATTTTTTGGTGTTTAATTTAGAATCCAAAGTTTGTGTTATTCAGTGTGTTTGAGGCCGAGGCACAACCACAAAGCGCTGAGTGAATCTCCCTGGAACATACCTCGTGTGATGTAGATCTCTTCTGTTTCGTGTGCTCTTTTTGTGTTCTCAAGTTGATTTTAGTTTTCCACGTACTCATGATTTGCGTAAGAAATTGCCTGATGTTTTTATTGACTTATAATTCTATATAATTCTAGTACTCTGGTTAACCAACTGTGGGGCATCGAATCAAAGGCTTTTTTATAATATATGTAACCATTATGAAGGTTTCTATAATTTTTCTTGGTTTGTTCAATGATGACGCTGTCTATAATGAGCTGCTCCTTGCATCCTCGGCTGTTTTTCCTGCACCCTTTTTGTTCTTCCGTTAGAATGTTTTTGTGTGCTAGATGTGGTTCTATTCTCCTGGTAATTGTGGCTGTGATGATCTTATATAGGGTTGGAAGGCACGTAATAGGTCGGTAATTTGACGGGGTTATTATTATTATTATTATTATTATTATTAATTCTCGTCTCGAATCAATCAGATAGCGGTTTAGGCAAACATAAAGAGGAAATTTATCTTGGTAAATGTTGCATTGGGGAACTTGCGCACAATATGGCAAGTCTGCATAATAGTGGCCCTTTGCATTACTTTTATAAGGCCTTCGAGTGAAAATAGTTCATGAAGAGACTTTTTCAACCTTTCAGTTACTATACCTGTGACCGATATTTCCAAGTGACTTTCATATCGATCAACAAATTCTGGTACTTAGCGATTTTGTCTCGTCTTCTGCAGATTACTACGGAGTGGGCAAACAATATGCACTAGCCAGGCTCTTTTTTCCATTTTGTTGACAATGACAATATCCTCTCGGTTGAAGTCAACAGTTCCGCCACTGAGGATTGTCCGATCCCAGTGCATTAAAGGGTCAGGAGAATCCAATACCGGGTCGCGAGTATCTGTAAAATGGTAGCGGGTTCTCTACTAGTTGGGATTTTAAAGCTAGTTGGAGGTGTATGATTTTCGCTACCTCATTGGGACGTGTTAAATACCTACTCTGGGCTAAGGCTGCCCATCCAGCTGTTATGTCTTGAATTATTTCGCCTAGTCAGCCACACATCCTACAAATATCCTGGACCTTCGCATACTTAGCCACATGCCTGTTATAATTACCCGTGCCAATAACTCGATCCTGTATGGCTATGCCCTTGTTTTCCGGATATAAGATGCCATTTTTCAACCACCATAGTGAGGTTTGCTTACCTATTGTTCTGCTATTTAATGTTGTTGGATATTTTCCGTGTAACACTTTATTTTCACAACTCGTATGCGGTTGATTATTTATTTCATATTCTTGTTGTGTTACTTCTCCACTTGATAAATTCAAGGGAGTAGAACTTTTACCCTTTGGAACAATTAGCTGTATCATGGCTGGTTGATTGATGAAAGTATTGGCGTATTTTTTGTTCTTGTGACTTGCACATATTGAATATATTGATTATTCCCCAGCCACTTTTACTCTGAAGTAAGTACACTCTTTTAACAGCATTCGTCAAAGTTTTCTCGATTCCGTCTGTCTGTTCCCGGCATAGCTAAAAAACTACTTACCCGATTGATTTTTTGACCAAAAATTAAGGGTCCCCCATATTTTGCCGAAAATCCAATATGGCAAAACAAAATGACGACCTAGTGGAATGTTAAAATAATTATTACTAAAAAAGTACATATCCAATGTGTCTCAAATTTTGCACGAAAATTAAGTATTATGTAAAAATCAACTAGTAGTAACATTTTCGCACGAATACAAGATTGCGGAACAGCAGTGCGGCTCAATAAAATATTTAAAAGTTCAGCCTGAAAAAACTACTTAATGAACTGAGTTGAAATTATGAGCCATAACTAATTGTGGTACAGAGAAGAAGTAGTAAAACTGTAGTACTAATAGAAGATGGCGGCTAAATAAAATTTTCGTAATCTGAAATCTCTCACCCTCTCAGGTTTTACATATCTTCACGTTTTTTGTATCCCTAGATGCCAAAAAAACATGTTTTATCAATTCCGTCGTTCCGTATGCTTAAACAAGATGGCAACCAAGTGAAACGTTAAAAAAATTATTACTAAAAAACTAATTATCAAGTTAACCTCTAATTTTACATGATAATTAAGTGTTACATAAGAATGAACTGGTAACATTTTGGTATGAATATAAGATAGCAAAACAAAATGGCGGTCTAATAAATTATTTTAAAAATCAGCCTCAAAAAACTACTTTTTAGATTAATTTCAAATTTTGTGTTAGCATTAAGTGTAATATAGAGATAAACTGATAAAGTTATGGTACGAATTTAAGATGTCGGAAAATGGCGTCAAAATAAAGTTTTTACAAAAATCAACGTAAAAAAATCTTATTCAATTGACTTTAAATTGTGCAAAAAACTTTAATAAACTGGTACGAATTCAACATGACGCAATAAAATCGCGGTGTGTATCATTGTAAAAATTACTTTATAAATTTATTTTAAATTATGCCCAAAAATTAAGTGTGGAATAGGTAGAAAGTGATAAAATATAAGTAGGAATCCAATATGATGGAACAAAATGGCGTCCAATAAAAAACTTTGAGAAAACATTATTGGTACTATAACTATGTACTGAACTAAATTAGGTCACACTTCACTATTCCTAATAAAAGGATCATAACCAGGGAAGTTCCAAGTATTTTTTTGCCGATTTTTTCAGTATGGTCTACCAGACGCCTTCTATTTTAAATTCACCACGCACTTTAACTTAGCTCTTAGATTTATTTGTATCAAAACTGTTTAGCTTTCATTATTTTCGTTTCTTTATTGCTGACCTAATCTGCGCCCAAATAAATTTTAGTGTTATCGGGAGTATGTAAATACTTAGATTCAAGATAAGCTTTAGTCAAATAACAGTTATCGTTATTTTCTAGTTAAAAAGAGCCATTTCGCTTCGCGTATCTGGCCTAGCGGTTATAATGTATGCATTTGCATCAAAAGTACATAAAAACTTTGTCCAAAAGGCTTTAATAGAGACAAGTGAGCCTCGGCAAAATGGAATACAAATATGAAAGCAATAAAGTGTCTAATTTAACGGAAAACTATGCAAAATAGCCAAAGCTTATGCGGTCGTTTATGGATGGAGTTGAATTAAATTTTAAATAAACAGAGATTAGTTAGGGGTATTTAGATGACATTTAGTAAGCCCGTCTTCTATTAGATAATTGCCTATTTATAAGGCTGTATATTTCTTGTTAAAATGGAAAAATTGCATCTGAAAGTAATATTAAATCAAAAATTGTAGCAAACTTCAAGAATTTTTGAATATCTATCTTAGCTTTCGTAATTAATTTAAAGATATAGGCAAATTAACTAGCACTGAACTATGTTTTTGCATATTTTATCCTAGAGATAATTTATTTTGACATTATTAAAACTTCAGTTAAATTTTAAAATCTGATATCGATTGTCATGTTACTATAACTAAGAAAGAAATTAGGACCACCAAACATTGTCCTTTAAAATATAAACTACAATGGATGCAATGCTAATAATAACATTTTATAAACAATTTCTTCATTTTGCTACTATGTTGTATCATTACTTCATTGTAATTCTAATGGTGGCTGGAAGAGTACGGCTACTACGTTTAACTACTTAAATGAGGCAACAATTTTAAAGCACAAAAATATAACTGCTGTGACAACTAATCGGCGAGCTTCATTGAAAGGTCCGACGAATACGCAAGAACTTAAAAAATAACTCTTATAACAACTTAGTAGTAATATTGTAAGGTAACAGATTATAGGATTTCAATTTAATTGAATGCAATTTGATCCTAGGATAAACTTCCAAGTATATATAACTCGCCTGTTCGTGTTAAATGAATGCAACTTTTAATTATCGCCATTTTTTCTAGAACAATAATACAGCGGCATTTCCTAGCTTTCGGACATCCTAGCAATTAGGTTTGGTAAACATATAATTTGTTGCTTTGTAGATGACTTTTTTAAGGTTATTTATTTGGATAGCAAATTTTGAAAAAACTACTACTCCTTGTTCAGATTATTTGATTTTTTTTTTCAACTGAATAAACATATCTAACTTTAAATTGATTGATATATTGAAACACATATTTAATACAATTATATATCTCAACATGTAAAACTAGTCTGTCCACGGCATGTTTCTTATTTTTGATTAAATCACATTATATTTATATTGTATCAAAAACTCAAATATACTTTATTGTTAAAAGAACATATAGCCCTTGTTAAAAAAGTAAGGTGTATTAAAATAAAGATACTAGGTTCTAATCATAAAATAAATAATAAACAGACTATAAACTGAGTAACTACATATACAAAAAGGTACAATAGCCATAATAAAAGGCACCATTAAATATATAATATAATAAAAGAGAAATTACAGATAATACAAACAGATTTTAGCCACAGAACCTAAAAAACATGATTAATAAAAAAAATAATATATGGTAGACTGACAAACTATTATCGTAAAATTCTTGTAAGTTATAATATGCGTTTGCCCCAAGCTACATTTTACTTTTTTCTTAAACAATTTAAGAGATTCTATATTTCTATTGGTTGTACGTTTTTTACTTTCATATAAAATTGAATGTTTTCCTAAGGTTGTTCTGGGTATAGAAAGTGGGAGGTTCAAACTCTGTCTAGTATCAAAGTCTTTTTCAGTTGTTAAATTTCCCTGTTTTTTTATGTATGAGAGATACAGATTCAAGTTTAAAAGGCTGCTGTGCACCTATAACGAACAGTCCGTTTTTAGAAAATAAACGTAGAATTAAAAAGTTGTTGGCTCCAATAACTTTTAAAAGTTATATCATAGGTTAGGTGTGAATTTACAAATGCAAAGTAAGCTATTCTTGCTGCAGTAATGCTGAACTCATTTACAAACAATACGATCAGCATATCTGTCTCTTCCAACCTTTTTATTTAGATTATGTGATTAATAAATTTCTTATCATTATCAATGTGTATTCCCAAAAAAAATTTCGTGTTTGATTTGTTTTCAACCTTAGTATTAGATAGGTAAATATTTTCAGTTCAAGTTAAACTTAAACGATAAAATATTAGTTTTTGAAACAATCAATACAAAAAGGTGTTTCGCTTCACACCATTCCTTAATTAAGATCCAGACAAAGATAGTGTCATCCGCACATAATATTCTGTTTATATTAAGGTTAGGTAAGTCGTTAATGTATAATAGAAATAAAATGGAATCCAAGGCAGATTATTGTGGCTTTCCACAAAAAATTGTAGTTGAACTAGACATCTTATCACCATAGCTGACTAACTGATTCCGATATGTTAAATATGACTTAAACTAGTTATAGCAGTTACCCTGGAATCCATAACGCTTTTTAAGGAGAACTTCATGATTTACACAGTCAATAGTTTTGGACTAATCGCAAAAAACCGTAGTAATTATATCATGATCGTTCAAATCAGAATATTTTTTTTTTGAATTTTGAATGCCACTTCGTAGATGAAACTTGTTTAAGTGAGAAATGACACGCTTTTTTTGACTTTCTATTATTTTTGGGAGTGTATGTAATAGTGATATTGGACGAAAGTTTGAAGGACATTCTTCGTCGCCTCCTTTATGTATTGGCATTACTAAACCTGTCTTAAGGCAATCCGGAAAATATCCTCTTTGAAAACTATTATTTATACATTTAATCAAACAGCTTATAGTAGTAGTGGGTAAGTTTTTAAATATTTTTATTAATATACAATCAAGACCGGCGGCATTTTTATTTTTAGATTTTATTTCTCTTTTAGTTTTTAAAATTTCTAGTTGATCAATATCCAAAAGAACCAAATTCTTTTTGATGTTTAAATGTAAAATAAATAATATTCCGTGGACAGACTAGTAAACATGTTGAGATTTATAAATTTATTAAATATTAATTTGAGGTGATATATTTTTATTTAGTTGCGAAGAAGTCAAAAAAGAAATTTGTTTATCATAAGCGTATATTTTGTCCTTCTTATTTTCTTCGCAATAACTTCCCATTCGTTTGGATTCTGGACTGTTGGTTAGCAAAGTAATAGCTAATAAATATTCATATATTGTTATGACTATATGTATTTGAACAAGAAGACAAACCCATATCATAATACTCCGAATTGACAAAGAAAGAAAACTGATATTTCCAAGGCCTCTTGAAAGAAGTCCCTATGTAGCAAAAACGACTACAAATTTTGGATTAGTACCGGAACATATTAAGCTCCGTTCCTATGCCGTAGAGGGAACTCTGACCTTACCCTAAAATTACTCTCCATTTTGCTAATAGTTTGAAGCCTAAACCAGTAATTGCAACTCTAAGGTGTTTTATTTAGTACCCGATATGTCCAAGTTACTAATAATACTGGTTATGTTGGAAATGATTAAAGGTAATATAAATATTGCTTATGACAACTAAAATTTGTTAGATTTTAATAACTATTAGTCTGTGCAAATTTTCAAGTGTGTATCTGGCTCCTGTAAGCGAATCCACTATTTTTGTATGGTTTTCCCAAGGTCTCTACAATCTTCAACTTGACTATAGTGTTTCCTGATGAATCAATAACGGATGAACAAATACCTAGTGGTTTTCAACTCCAGGGGACATAACCACGATTTTTTTCTTTTCTTTTCTTTTCTTTTAATTGAACCGCACAATCACTTTTTCTTTCTATAAATGGATGTTTTATTTGCCACTTAAATATTTGGGAATAACTATACTAATCCATTTTCGACAGATCATTCTATAATGATATTATTAAAATAATGTCAGCACCAAATTAAACATTTGTAATAATTAAGGCTAAGCTTAAAATAATTTGTTTCGATATTGTAGTGTAAGTTAATTTGTGTTTATTTTATTATTCTTTAGTACTTTTTGTGCAATTATTAAGTTTCATACATCAAATTATCGAGAGTTTCAAGTTAAAAAAGGTTATGACCAAATAATAGTGAAAAAATGTATAGTCTTACTCGCTTATACACCACGAGGTAATACTGAAAGAATGCTTTATTTTAATCTTTTGTGGGATCATTGAAAATTAAGTGGTGAATACGATTAATCTTACTCGTTTGTACGCCACTGCTTGGTAATACTCACAAAAAAATGTAACTTTGACACGAACATCTTATATTCAGTTTTATTCCAATCTAACATTTTTGTCTTATTTTGCCAAGGTATCTTCCGGTAAGCGATGGTCTATATTTTTTAAAAGTGACTGCATCAAATTGTTGAACTTAATTATGGCCACCAATAAAGGTGAAAATGGTTAATCTTTCTCGTTTGTACGACACTGCTCGGTAATACTCACAAACAAATGTAACTGACATAAAAATCTTATATTCAGTTTCATTCCAATCTAACATTTTTGTCTTATTTTGTACCAAGGAAACTTCCGTTAAGCGAT
The DNA here is from genome assembly GCA_030620095.1 of Kuschelorhynchus macadamiae. Taxonomy (NCBI): domain Eukaryota; kingdom Metazoa; phylum Arthropoda; class Insecta; order Coleoptera; family Curculionidae; genus Kuschelorhynchus; species Kuschelorhynchus macadamiae. The sequence continues at coordinate 98,198 of JAUTXW010005122.1, forward strand.
TGTCTATGCTTTTTAAAAGTCACTGTATTTGCATTATTAAGTTAACTGGACCTTTTCAATCTAACGCCGGAGCAGTTAAAACTGAGAAAAATGTATTTATTAATTATCATTCTTTATTCAAGTTTTACTGAATACCTTGAATATAAGAAAGGAATGGAGATAATTTAAATAGACCGGCTCGAAGTTTCAAGGCACAGCCAGCTAAACAATAATCACTCGAAACAAAAGGCCACAATGCGTGACGAATCGCATCAAATTGCTGAGTATTCCAAGGAACATCGGGGAACAAGTACCTAGTGGTTTCCAACTCCAGGGGACATACCCACGATTTTTTTTCTTTTCTTTTAATTGAACCGCACAATCACTTTTACTTTCTTTAAATGGCTGTTTTATTTGCATCTTAATTATTTGGGAATAACTATACTAATCTATATTCAAAAAATGTAAGGAAAATTACATCTTTAATATTATGCCTCATCCTATATTAATATTATTAAATTCATTTCAGCGATAAAATCAGTTAAATATTTGTAATAATTAAGGCTAAACTTAAAATAATTTGCTTCGATATTCTAGTATACCATTCTCTTGAATTTTGTTTCTATTTGTTGTAAATTTGTGTTTATCTTATTAATCTTTAGTAGTTTTTGTGCAATTATTAAGTTTTACACATCAAACTATCGAGAGTTCTAACTTAAAAAAGGTTATGGTCAAATAATAGTGAAAAAATGCATAATTTTGCTCGCTTGTATATAGTGACTAGAATTTTCAATCTAGTAGCCCGGTTTGAATATGTAAGGAAAAAACTAAATCAACCTTCATTTGAAAATGAAGCTGTTATTATATGTAAAATTGTATCTTATGCTCTGCAAAGGAATCTCCCTTTAACCGATTGTCTTTATTTTTTTTGAAACACCATTTATTTGCATTATTAAATTCGTTGAAGTTTTTTGTTTTAGCACCAGAACAGTTAAAACTTAGAGGAAAAATTATCATGCTTTATTTCAATCTTTTGTGGGATCATTGAAAAAAAAATAATTTGGAGACGATTGAAATAGACCAGAACGAAACTGCAAACCACAGCCAGATAAGAAATAGTGTGTGGCCAATCGCATCAAATTGTTGAACTTAAAATTATGTCCAAATAATGGTGAAAATGATTAATTTTACTCGTTTGTGCGCCACTGCTCGGTAATACTCACAAAAAAATGAAATTTTGACACGAAGATCTTATATTCAGTTTCATTTAAATCTAACATTTTTGTCTTATTTTGTACCAAGGCATATTTTTTAAAAGTCACTATATTTGCATTATTAAGTTAACTGAAGTTTTTCAAATTAAAATTGTACTGGGAACCTTAAATATAAGAAAGGATTGGAGATAATTAAAATAGACCGGCTCGAACTTTCAAACCACACCCAGCTAAGCGATAATCACTCGAAACAAAAGGCTACAATACGTGACTAATCGCGTCAAATTGCTGAGTATTTCAACTTAAAATTGTGACCAAATAATATTGAAAATGGATAATCTTAATAATGTTATGCTAGTAATCCTCACAAAAATGTACCATAAACAATGTAATTTTGATCAAGATCGTGCTATATCCAGTTTTATTCCAATCTAACAATTTTGTCTTATTTTGTACCAAATAATCTCCCATTAAACAATGGTTTATGTTTTTTTAGTCACTATGTTTAGATTACTTTGGTTTAGCGCCAGAACAGTTAAACTTAGAGAAAAATGTATTAGCCAATCATCACCCTTTATTCAAATTTCCGTGGAATCATCAAAATTAACGAAGCCAGCCAGCTAAAAATTAATAGTTTTTTAAAAGTCGCTCTATTTCATTATTAAGTTTGTTAAAGCTTTAAGGTTTAACGCCAAAGCAATTAAAGCTTAGAGAAAAATTTATTTACTAATAGTCATTCTTTATTCAGATTATCCTGGGACCCTTGAATATAAGAAAAGATTGAAGAGAATTAAAATAGCTGCGCTAAAAAATATTCACTCCAAAGAGTCACAACTTGTGGCTAATCGCTGTAATGTTTCAGTCAGTAAGACTTCAGTTGCTGCTCACGCTCGATTTCGTAAAATGTAATGACTTTCTCGCAGCCACAGTTGTGTCATTACACACTTTAGGTATAACAACAGATTAGTACCAGAACGTAGTAATCCTCTGATACGGTAGCAGATACGCTGATGTTACCCTAAAATCATTGTTTAATTCGGCAACAGTGTGTTGCCAAAAACTAGTAATTGCTACTTTATAAATGCTGTGCTAATACTTTATAAATACTAATTAAAATACGTTATAAAGTATTTTATTTAGTACTCGACACGTTACACTTCCTAATAATTCTGTTGGGTTGGAACCGATTTAAAGTAATATAGATATTATCCATGAGAACTAAAATGTATTTAATATTCTTATTTTATTTACTTATTTATTATTTATTACAAGTTTAGGTTGCGAACAGAACTCCAGGTTCCAAAATTAGCAACCACTATATTATAAAAATGAAATACAGTTTAAGTAGGACTATAAACGAACAGTAACTTTATAGCTCGGTGTATAATGATTGTTGAATAAATTTCTTTTTTACTAATTTTTAAAACAAGAAACACTGTCAACAAAAAATATTAAAAATATCACAATAAGAATCAATCGTCCGCTGAAGTCGAACGTTAAGACCTAAATTACTTCTTCTGAAAGGCAAATTAAATAAAGTTGGATTTCATAAATTTCTGGTTGGTATATTAAAGCATATTTGTGATACGAGCTGAAGAGCATTAAAGTACAAGTTGATTAATTTAGAAAGAAAGCATAAATCTGAGATCTTCCTTCTTTGCGATAATGGCACTAGATTATAAGACATTTTGACATGTTCAAGAGTACTATGGGATTTAAAGGCAATAACTTTGATTAATCTGTTCTGAACAGATTCCAATCATTTGGCATGAGTATGGTAGAGGGGGTTCCGTATGACGGAAGTAAATGAAAGTTTGCTGTGAACAAATGCAAAATAGAGTGATAACATTAGGATTACGAAAATCTCTGCAGGTTCTAGTAATGAAGCCCAGCATTTTGTTGGACTTATTTGTAATTTTATCGTAATGAGCTTGAAACAGCCATCTGGAAGATTACTCCCAAATCCTTTATTTGATTCACCTTTTTCAGATTTTCTTGGTTAATGTTATATGGGAAAACTATTATGTTTATATTTTTGGTAAAAGTAAAATAAAAATATCTAATATACTTATAAATACAAATTATTTTTCTTGTAATAATCTGATAGTCGGTCGATATCACTTTGTAATTTAAGGCAGTCGCTTAGATCCGCTATTTACCGATATATTTTTAACATATACTAAATATTTACTATGTTTGAAGCAAACGGCTATATCATGAAGATAGATAATGAAAAACAGCAGACCTAAGTGACTGTCCTGGGAAACTATCGAGGTAGCAACAAAAGGCTTGAAACCAGTAATAGACACAATTTGGGAGCAATCCGAGATAAAGGACCACACCCAGACTTCTTAGATGAATCAATAACCCGGCAACAAGTTTCAGATGGTTACAAACTCCAGCGAACATACCCACGATTTTTTTCTTTTCGTTTTTATGATTCACAAAATATAGTTTTCTTGTTAAGTTGTTAATTTTTCGCTGTGGCCACTTAAATATTTGCGAATAGCTGTACTCGATTTTTCGGAGTGTAAAGAAAAACATCTTTAATATTATGTCCCATCCTATATTTGTAATATTAAATTCGTCGAAGCTTTTAATTTTAGCGTCAAAGCAATTAAGGCGCTTAAAGAAAAATTAATTTACTAATCATCCTTTATTCAAATTTTTGGGGGTCACTGAAATTAAGAAAGACTGCAGAGGCTTAAAATAGACCTACTCGCAGCTTCAAATGATAGCCAACAAAAAATAATCTAAATAAATCTAAGAGTGATAACATAGGCTGAGGATTACGAAAATCTCTGCAGGTTTTAGTAATGAAGCCTAGCATTTTGTTGGACTTATTTGTAATTTTATCGTAATGAGCTCTAAATGAACATCTGGAGTCCAAGATTGCTCCCAAATCCTTAATTTGATTCACCTTTTTCAGATTTTCTTGGTTAGTTTTATATGAGAAAACTATTATGTTTACATTTTTGGTGAAAGTAATGTAAGAACATTTTCTAATATACAAGTACAAATTAGTTTTCTTGTAATAATATGATAGGCGGTCGAGGTCACTTTACAAGTTAAGGCACTCTCTCAGATCCGCCATTGATGGATATATTATTTTTAGATCATCTGCATATAATAAATAATTACTACGTTTGAAGCAAAACGGCTATATCACCTAAGTGACCCATTTTTGTTATTTTTGTTTGTTTTTCCCTAAATTCCCTACATGCTTCAACACATAGTTATGTTACTTGATAGATTAATAGGCGAAAACAAGTTTGTGATGATTACCAACTCCAGCAAACATACCTACTATTTTTTCTTTTTTTTTTAGGATTCATAAAAAAACTACTTCTAAAGTCGTTAATTTTTCGCTGTTGCCACTTAAATATTTGCAAATACCTGTACTCGATGTTTTGAAATGTAAAGAAAATAACATCTTTAATATTATGTCTCATCCTATATTTGTAATATTAAATTCGTTGAAACTTTCCATTTTTGCGTCAAAGCAATTAAGACGCTCAGAGAAAAATTAATTTACTAATCATCCTTTATTCAAATTTTTGAGGGGTCACTGAAATTAAGAAAGACTGGAGAGGATTAAAATAGAACCGACTCGCAGCTTCAACCGATAGCCAGCAAAAAATAATCACTCGAAACAAATATTTGTGGCTATTCGCTGTAAGTAATACTTTTGCTCAATTTTTGCCCTCGCCGATTTCGTAAAATATAAATACATTCTCGCAGTCATAGTTAAAATTGACACAAAAAACCTCGTGTGAAAAAAATCTAATTGAACCAATCGATATTAAGTAAGCCACTAAAAGCCAAACAATGTCTATATACATATGTCTGCTTCGACATTCGAGCAGCCCTCAAGATACACCTGAAACGCAGAGGCCCACTTATAAAGAGACTAGCAAGAAAAAACTAGTCGAAGTGCGTTCGGTACCCAGGCAGAACTGTCTCGAAGGGAATGAGCGGGCTGACACTTGGCAAGGCAAGGTTCTATGATACCGTCCTTAGGCCCGAAACCTTCCTGGGACTAAACAAGAGACAATCTACCCAGACCCTAAACAATTGGCTATGGAACCGGTTAACGTCCCTTGAAATTTTTCGTTTTTCAGCCATAGAAATTAAAGCTTAAAGAAAATTTATCGGCTAATCATCATCCTTTATTAAAATTTTCGTGGAATCTCTAAAATTAAGAAAACACTTTAGTGGATTAAAATAGACCGACTCGCAGCTTCTAACGACAGCCAGCTAAAAAATAATCACTCGAAACAAACGGCCACAATTTGTAGCCAATCGCTGTGACGCCCAAGTCTGTAATACTTTCCATCAGTTTCTGCCCTCGCCGATTTCGTAAAATGTAATGACTTCCTCGCAGCCATAGTTGTGTCGCATCGAGATTTAAAATTGACACAAAAAACCGCTTGAGAAAAAATCTAATGGAACCGATCGATATTAAGTACGCCACTAAAAGCAAAACGATGTCTTGTTTTAAAAACGTTGCTCTCGATGGCCCTGATGGCTATAGAGATAGCAAGTATTTGATGGAGACTCTCCGAGAATTTTCTATTAAAAGACTCTGATAAAGAATAAACTGCTTTTACTATAAGGAAAAAGTAAACCGTTATTAAACTCTTCTGTATTTTTAGTAACAAATTGCCTTTTTTTAAATCCAGTAACTTTACGAAGGAGATATTTAGTAACAAAAAAAAAGAGATCAAGAAAAATTAGAAATATTTGCGTATTTCTCAGTAAATTAGAGAATATGGCGCGTTATAAAAAATAAAATATTTGGGAATTTTGTTTCAATGTTCAATGTTTTAGATGGAACAACGAGCAAAATGTGAAAAAGAAAAATACATTATTAAAAATTGCTTCCAGCTTATATTAATGTTCTTTTAATAAGATATATGGACAAAAATAAAACAACTATTGTGGTGAGAAATCTATGTGACGACATTCAGGACATCTTTAAAACATTAAGTGCCAAAAGGACAGAAGTTGAACTTTAAATTGATTCTAGGAGAAATTAAAGCCTTTGACAAATTCGATTAAAACGTAAGACATTATTTTTCAGAGAAACTAAAACACGTAAAGCAAATTATATCCCAATTAAAAGACAGTTGTGGTTCTAGACTGTTGCTGATCCTGTCACCATCTTGAGTTAGAGCAGCTGGAGATTAGTTTTGCAAATATGTGAATTTCGATGCGTGTTATATAAAAAAAATTGTTATTATCATTACATAAGGTGTAATTTCTTTGCAATCAGAAATTTATAAAATTCCTTATTCCTGCGGTAAGTGAATATAAATGAAACTAGACGGTCTGTGTCTACTAGAATTAAGGAACATTAAAGATGTATAACTGGGAAATAAATTCTTCAGTCTGCTGTCGCTGAACACCAGCACTCAACAGGACACATGATTAATGTAAAAGATAGCAAGGTTTTTGCATGAGTCTCGGGTTACTGTAATCGAAAAACTATCTATTGAAATCATCAAGCACCTTGATATTTTCAATAAAGACGCGGGCTACGTGCTGTGGCTATGATGAGTGGGAGCCAATCATCTCAGTGAGTCTTGCGTCGCGTCGGTAGGCACAGATCGCACAACTCTGCTCATCGGAGCTTATTCAGGGTTTTGATCTTGTGCAGTGAAGATCCCCGAAAATGCCTCGTACCATTCCAGGCGAAACGTCGGAAAGTAATTTCAATTTGACTGGGTCTAAACCCAAGATTCATAATTTATTAATTAATATCAGAGTAATTGATTATAAAATTCCATACTTTTTTACCCAAACAATTATTTTCTAGGACAAAAGGGAACAAAGTTGAGTATATACTCCAATTTGTTAAAACAGTTATTTTATAGGTAGAAGAAATACCTTATTACAGGCTTATACTTAACTTTACTGTCGATCTGCCTGGGTTAAATGTCGTAACCCAAAGTTTGTACACATATATAAATTAGTTTACTCTACTCCCATAGTGATGTGTAGATGGCTAAAAGCCAAGAAATATATCTACCAGACTTTCAAAGACTTACATTTCCATTTACTTTGAATTTGGCTGGTGTTACACTTTTACGTTTTACGATCAACTAAGAAGGTACTAGAAACAAGTCCTAACAATAAATATTGAAGTAATTTGAAAAATAAAATATTTGGAGAATCTCTTCCTTGCCCCCTCTGGCAAATAGAACTGTACGAGTAATCCATTTCTAAAATATGTATCCCTCTTTTCTCTTATCGACTTGAGTAGTATATGGTGAGAACACTCTCTAGAACAGCCATGTTAAACTAAAAGTCACTGGTGGGCCAAAAGCATGAAGACCATCGACTAGGTGGTCCGCAAAACCTTATCTTAAAGAAGACAAAGTACTGAAAATCTTAAGAAAAAGTACTATTATAGGACAAGTCTATTTATAAAATTTCCAATAAAAGGAACATTACAAAAAACTACAAACATTAAATTCTTTTGCCAGTCATTTGACATATTTTGTCTTTAATTAAGTTGTCTATTTGTGGCGCTAATTTATCGGCGGAAATAACTTTTGGGATATTTGTTTACTTTCATCAAAGAAAATAGTTGTTCACACTTATAGGTACTACCAAACATTGACAGGATTTTACAGGCAAATTTTCTCATTTCTTGGTAGAGGCAAGTACTTATAAAATTCGAATGTACCAACCCTATCAAATTTTTGTTTTAAATGGGTCTGACACTGAATCTCAGTTACTTTCATTTACAAGTGAGGGGGAACTTTATCAATATCGATAGTGAAAAGACCAGTAAATAGAAAAAAATTGTTTTCTTGGGTCTTAAAATCCTGAAAACGCTTCTCAAATTCTGCCAGAAGGCTTCTCATTTTCTCTGAATATATTTTGTATGATATTGGGACACTTGTGCTTTCCTGATATGCCTTACAAGTCAGAAAATGTGACAGATTATCCTCTGCTAACTGTTTTTCCCACAACATCATCTTACACTTGAAAGCTTTCACATGATCATGCATATCTGTAATAACTTGAGGTGGTCCTTGCAATTTCGTATTTAAGTCTGACAAGTGTTTTGTGATATCTACCATAAATGAAAGATCTTGTAAAAACGGTATATCGCATAATAAGCTGACATCTTCTTTTGTTTCTATGAAAACGCTGTCGCTGATTAAGGCCTCGTGATTTTATGAAGTTTATAATTTTTTCACTGACTTTAAAACACTTTCCAACTTGATCACTTTTGAGCATAAAACTTCTTGGTGTATTATACAATGAATATGATGAAAATCTGGTTTGTCACTGCCCATTTCTCTGATCTTTGTCTGTAATATTTTAAGACATTTTTTACTCCAGTCATTGAAGGAGCTCCGTTTGTTGCAACGGAACACAGTTTTGACAAATCTAAATTGTACTTTTGCAGAAGTCCATAAACAGCATTGAAAATATCCTTCTCAGTTGTTGTATCATGCAATGGTACTAATTCCAGTAATTCTTCATACACATTGATATTTGTATCAACCGCACGAAGAAAAACAGCGAATTGCGCCACACCACACACATCCGTACTTTCGTCATAGGCAATAGAAAATGCAATGAAAGAGTCTAATTTTGTTTTTATCTGATCACTTATATTGGCAGCCAACTCAGTAACTCTTTCAGCGACAGTATTCTGGGACAGGGATATATTTTTAAAGGCCTTCACGCTCCCGGGTCTTATAATTTCCGCGGCCTTTACAAGGCACTCTTTTATAAATTTACCTTCAACAAATGGTTTTTGAGTATTTCGCGATCAACTCCGACAGTACATAGCTCGCTTGAAGGACAGATTCATTTTCTTGCTTTGGACGTGTAAACATAAGCTGCTGATCTTTCAACCGTGATTTTAACTTATTTAACTTTTCGTTTCTGACCATGCCTGTATACTTGTCAAACATAGTTTTATCAATATCATAGTGACGTTTTATATTATATAATTTTGGAACACCGACTGTACTATTACAAATCAAAGAAATATTTTTTTCTTTCACTTTACAGCAAAAAAACTCTAATTCCCACTTTTCTTGAAACATACGATGCTCATCTATAAGTTTTCTCTTACTTTCACTTGGTTTTGAAAGAGACATGTTAAAAACTGAATCCGAAATAAATTATAATAAGTACTGTTAAGTGTTTTAACAATAAGTGCGCAACTCAACTCGAAACTCTATCACAACTGACTCATAACTGATTAAACACTGAACGACTGAACTCAATCGAACACGGCTTATATACGGATTGTGATTTCTCGAGTTCTTTCCAGAATGTTCAGATAGCGTCATCTGTGTTTTTGCGCGATAGAATTTCATGGAAGAAGCCAGATAACGTTATATACTATATAACATTACATATACATACGGTACATGCCGATATTTTCTCACCCCTAAGTGGAAGCAATGTTAATAATGAACATTTTTTATTAAATAAATTCTCAATGGAAGAATTAGATCGATCAATAAAAAAAAGGGAAAACAGATCTCCTGGCTATGACAATTTTTGCTACCCTATGTTACAGAATCTTGGTTATTCCGCTAAACTATTTATTCTTGATATTTTCAACGATGTGTGGTTAAAATCTTATGTACCGAGTGAGCTTAAAAGTAGCATTGTGGTACTTTTTCTCAAACCTAATAAAGACCTGAGTTGTTCCGGTTCATATAGGCCCATAAGCCTAACGTCTTGTATTACGAAAACCTACGAGCGTCTTATTAAATTTAGGATAGAATATTGGCTGCACAAACTGGCCTCACAGAAAACAAGTGCACAGGGATACTTTTCGCGGATATTAAAAACGCCTACGAAAACGTGGACCTACACCTATTGGTGCAAAAATGAAATATACTAAGTTTCCATCAATAGTAATTAAATCCATTTTGTCAATATTTGTAGATCGTACAGTTACAATTCGCTTAGCACATCATTATTTGGCTCCTAGAACAACATCAATTGGAATTCCTCAGGGATCCGTACTATCGCCTCTTCTTTTTAATTTATATACCTTGGACTTATATAATATTTGGGATAGTCAGGTGTCCTGTATACAATATGCTGATGACATAGCGATTTATAGTACTGAAATCAATAAAAACAAATCTAGACTGAAATATTTAACATATTGTTTTAGAAATTGGAGTTTACAAAATGGCTTTAGTATATCAGCTAACAAACCACGGTAGTATTTTTTACGCGACGGAGACATCCTTCTCGAAACCAAATTACACTTAATGGGCTTTGTTTCCCAGTTTCAAAATCATTCAAGTATCTAGGTATTATACTGGACACTAAGCTTCTCTGGGCTGACCAAATCACCCACATTATCAGCAGAGCCGAAAAGGGCATTAATCTTCTTCGTCAAGTTTGTGGCTTTTCCTGGGGAGCCTGTCAGCAAACAGCACTCCTTTTTTATATAACATATATAAGATCTATAATTGACTATGGCAGCCTTTTTTATGGTTCCGCCAGTATCACGCACCTGAAAAAAATCGACAGGTTACAATTTAGGGCACTGCGTATATGTTTGGGAGTTATGAGATCATTTCAAAATACTGCCGTTTTGGCTGAGTCACTTGTGACGCCTCTTTCTCATAGAAGAGAATATCTAGCCTGTAAATTTATTCTTAAACTTAACTTGAAAGATTCCTTTTTGTTAAACAAAATCTACAACGTTTTTATTTTGCACCTAACTAATACATATTGGGCAAAGAAAAAATCGCCTCCCACAACAGTTGGCTTTGAAGAATGCAAAAATCTCGATCTTCTATAATAACCAATTGCAAATGCCTGTATAATATTCACTTTAAAACGATTTTTACCATCCCAGAAGTACATATACCAACATATCCATTGGATATGATTGATACACAACAAACGTTTAAAAGCATATTATTTGATTACAATAACAATTTTAATAAAGCGACAATCATTTACACTGACGGTTCAAAAACCAGCAATCTGTTATGTGCAGCTTTTTACTCCAGTTCTGCGAATTATCAATTTACACTCTCATTGAATCCCAACTTAAGTATATTTACAGCAGAAGCTGCAGCTGTCTACCATGCCATCAAATGGGCTTTATCTAACAACTACACAATTATACTTATTTTCACAGACTCGCAATCAGTTTTAAAAAACCTTTCAGCATTTTATTATACATCCTCCATGTACCCTAATACGTTTATTGTAGACATTCTAGACCTTATTCGAGAAGCAAAGTCGAAAAATTTTGAAATTAGGTTTTTATGGAGTAAAGCGCATTCTGGAATATGTGGTAACGAAAAGACAGATTGTCTAGCAAAAACTGCCCACTTAAAAAGTACACATTTTCATAATCATATTATCATTACCGATTTATTCCACTGAATTTCAAAGAACATTTACAAAAAATGGGATCAACAATGGAAAAATTTTGGCCAGGAATCAAATACTTTTTACTACAAAGTACATCAGAATATCCCAACAAAACACTGGTATTATAATAAATCAATCCCTAGAAAAATCGTGTCTTCAATAATCCGCATAAGACTTAATCACGGAAGATTTCCTAGTCACCTATATAAAATCGATATAAAAGGTGAACTCTTCTGCACATGTGGAGAATACGGTGATTTGAATCACATATTTTTTAATTGTAGATTATATCAGCATTACTCCAATATACTTATGAATTTGCTCTTGAAAAATAAATTTTCCCTTCCAATTTGGCTTCACGACGTATTAGCTTCCAATAATGTGAGCATACTAATACAATTACACCTTTTTTTAAGAAATATAAATATTAATATTTAATTTTTCTCACTTTTTATTCATAAATAGTTTAGGTATTACTGTAATAATCCTAAATCCTTCCCTTATATGTTATCCTTTTTTAGTGGTCATCTTTGTTTGTCTAATACAAAAGTCGTCCAGACGGATCCCTGGGCGTGAAATGTGTATCCCTTCGTTTTACATGTTCAGGTTTTATTTATTTTAAATTATTTTTTATTTCCTTCCTTTATTTAAGTGGTCTTAAATTAAATTAAGTTGATTTAATTACTTACGGTTCTTTTAAAAAGGTATAAATACAATTTCGTGGCTAAAACACTTTGTTTGTAAGGCCAATTTCAAAAAAAAAAAAACTTGTTCGCAGGCTGTTTTCAAAACTGATTTGGGCCGCAGAAAAATGCCCACTGGGCCGTATGCGGCCCGCGGGTTTCATGTTTGACATGGCTGCTCAAGAACCTTCTTTACCTTAGGTAAATGTACAACCGTACCAAAAATTTCAAATTAAAATTTTAAGTTTTTATTTTCTTCGTAAAAGAGAAGTATTGTAATCGTAAAAAAATCACACCCCCTCCCCCCCCCCCCGATATGTTTTCAGGTCTTTACGTTTTCGGGTCCCTAGATGCCGAAAAATATGTTTTCTTGATTCCGGCAAGTTGCCGGTCAGTCTGTCGGTGTCTGTATCTTTGTCTTTCGAGGCAGAGCAAAAAAACTACTTACCCGAGTGACCTACAATTTTGGCAAAAATTAATTGTCACATGGGAATGAACTGTTAATATTTTGGTATAAATCAAATATGGCGAAACAAAATCGCAGCCTAGTGAAATGTTAAAACACTATTGATCCATTTTACTTCAAATTTTGAATAAAATTCAAATATTATGTAGGAATCAACTGATAAAATTTTGGCATGAATCCAAGATGTCGAAACAAAATATCGGCTTACTAAATTATTTAGAAAGTCTACCTGAAAAAACTTCTTAATACATTGATTTCAAATTTTGTGAAAAAATTAATTGTAGTATAGGGATGAACTGCTAAAGTTGTACATCATCACGTTTTAGTGTCTCTAGATACCAGTTACGTGGAAATGATCTGGTAATAGTTTGATAAAAAAATCCAATCTGACCGAAAAAAATGGCAACCTAGTGAAATATTATAAAAATTATTACTAAACTAATTAACCAGTTTCCTCAAATTTTGCACAATAATCAAGTGAACAAAACAAAATAGTGGTCTTATACATTATTTAAAAAATCAGCCTGAAAATCAAACTACTTATTAGGTTAATTTTAGATTCGTGCATACATTAAGTGTGATATACTGGTAAAATTGTGGTACGAGTTCATAATGGTGAAATAAAGTGTCGGCCAAATACAATGTTCAAATCAACGTAAAAAAATCTTTTTATTCGAATTGACAAACTTTAAAAAAAATGTAATAGAGTTTCGGGTAAAGGAAATTTACCGATTTTTTAACATTACCCACTTATTCCATATTGAGCTCGATAAAAATACTTTCTTTGTTGCCCCTTTAAAGCATGTAATTATTGGATCATCTTAAAATCAGTTATTCTACACAATTTATTTGAAGTAATGATTAAAACCAGGAATCATTGATCATCAGAAACACGGTCGGATCTAGTTAGATTAGCAAAGGGCTTGCTGGTATCGAAGTACACAGGAGAGGCAGAAACATAGACGAATAGTTCTAGCTGGAAAGTTATGCTACGTTTTAAATGGAGGTATTCGTTATTCTCGAGGTAATCGGAGGAAGATATAAATATGCTCTGACATCCAAGAAGTATGTAGGCAATCCTAGAATCCAAGATAAATCACAAGCTTTTCAGGAGTGCACTAGGGAGTACTCGGGGTTCATAAATACATTCCCTACAATGATACAGCTACCGACATACTACAATTTGAAAATAATACCCTTCAGAACACGCGTTTGTTTAGGAAAACAAGGATCATATGTAAGAATTAATTTAACATAACATCAAGTTAGTCTTGTGCAACTTGGAAAATAGTGATAACACCAAGAGACAATTAGGCTCTACAAAAAGTATAAATACATTAAAGGGACATAATATAAATATAACGATAAACGCAAGACAAAAGCAACAGAGGGAACCGACGTAACCAATTCTCAGCAATTTAAAAATCTATTATTATGATTTTGTAAAAATTAATATTTAATATTATTTTATTATATTACATTATAATCGAACTTATTAATGCACAACTGCAGCGGAATTTTTTTAGCGAATGTATGCAAGTCGACTTACAAGATTTGATTGTTATAATAATATATCTATGGTTATCTATCTATAGTTAGACAGTTGTGAATTTAGATAATCTTTGTAAAAATAATTTGCAGTAATAGCAAATAATTTTTATCAAAATCCAAATTATAAAAGTATGTCTAAATTTAGCTAATTTTTTTTAGCGAATATCGGGAAATCTATGAAAATCGACTTACAAGATTTGATTGTTATAATAGATATGAAGTTAACAGTTGTGAATTTAAATAAAATGTGTAAACATAATTAGCAATATTATTAATATTTAACTTTTCTCTAAGTAAAAATGGATCCAGTTTAATAGTATCGTTTTAATGACAATATTCACAGTTGCATTGCATACGTCAATAAACTCTTTTGTAAAAAATCTTTTGCAATCATTTGAAAACTTTTCGATATATTTTTCCTAACTGTAGTTATAATAGTTACCTTAGAATCCATTCTATAAATTATATCATACTAGTGACAATAAACTTTCTTATCTAGTAAAGTCATCACACTATTTTCTATAATAATTATGTTTATTACAATCAGATATTCCGCATTTAAAATCGATTTAAGTTGTTTTAAAAAAATCTGTACTTACATTTTTGATACTGATTTGGCGACTTGAAATGAGTCATAAACTTTGTTAGTGCGAAAGCTTACTACATTATAAAAACAAGCTTAGCTGTATCGTAATAAAAAATGTATTTACACTGTTAGGGGAAAGCTATGTCGAGGAGAATGGGCGGTTGGGCATTTTGTCAAGACAAGGTTCTTCGGCACCACTTTACAGTCCCGAACATTTCCTAGGGCTAATCAACAGACAAACTTCCCAGCTCTTAAACAAATAGGTGTGGGTTAAAACAAAGGTAAACAGAGGGCTGTATGTAGTCCAAGGAGACGCTTCCGGAAACCTCTGAAGGCGACCTGGTTGATGTCTAAGAGACGCCAGAATATGACAAATATATGTGTTATATCGGTTGCTGTAGGCTAAGCAGATACCTAAACTTATTAGGAATAAGAGACAGTCCACTCGGTCCTACTTGTAGAACAGAGGAGGAAAACTTTTGGAGCAGCCGCCCTATCTAGAGTGGAGTTAAGGAGCCTTGATGGAAGCGTTCGTAAAAAGCATGGTCGACTCGAATCAAGGACAGAAAGTTATCCAGGGCAAGAGTGGGAGGACAGAGAATGACAAGTGCGTTTCAGTCCCCTCCATCGGGCTTCAGCCCCTGATCTACTACAACTACTACTTCTACTACTACTACTACTACTACTACTACTACTACAACTACTACTTTCTGTCTATTGAAGATTTTTTAAATGCTGACCTCCCTTATCACTTAAACCCCGCAGTATTTAGTGGACAGACGTATTGTCTTAAAAGATGAATGTGGTACCCTTGCCGAGTTTTTTAAATTTTGGCATTCATTTATATTAGAGATTTTGTCAAAAAATAGATTTGTACTTTAACTATTATTTTTACTAATCCGATAACTCTATTTAAAATTTTAAATAAAAAAGGCATAACTGGATGTAGTTTGTAATCTCGATTCGTCATCGAAAACTGTCGCTAAATCACGGACATCCATCGTTGCAGAAAAAGACAGTTTCCGATATAACGTCCAAAATTTTCTTTATTTTTGACGTTTTTTTTGTGCCCAAATCCCGTTTAATTTTGCCTTTATTGTATTTTTTCTGAGAATTAAAAATTGTTTTGCAGTTTTTCTTACTCCGGGTCCCATTAGCGAATTTTTTCGTTCTCTTAATATGCTGACAGTATTAAATTAGCTGGAAAATTAATATAGCTTGATGTATGGCTCAAATAATTTACGGGTTTTTTAATACCTTTATCACGGGAAACAGTCGTTAAAACATTTTATTTTCCCGTAAAACCGTTAACGCTTAGCCGGGTATAAATTCTAATATGACTGCAAAATTTGTGTCATATTTTTATGCTGCACGGGTGGCTAAACATTTTAAATTTTTAATTATTCTTGAGCCGTGAATGTATTGGCTTAATCTACTTGTTAGTGCATATTAGTATATATTAGCATATATTATATATATATATATATATATATATATATATATATATATATATATATATATATATATATATATATATATATATATATATATATATATATATATATATATATATATAAACAAAAAAAAACATATCGGTAGTATTTATTTAATTTCCACAAATCACAACTGAAACATCATTGCTGCTATAATGCAGTGAGTTGTTTTAAGGTGCGTATACCAATGTATTTTAACATGATTTTAAGATTAATTTTAATCTGAAGTTTTAAAAATTGTAGCGTCCTTCTTTTAACATTTTATTGTAATAGTTTTTAGTGTATCAATCGATGTTTATAGTTTTGTATTTATTGTAGGCCAATAATATCCTTTTAAAAAAGCTTTCTATGAAGCGCGAAACGTTAAAGAAATAAATAATTCTTTTAAGAAAATAAACCAGTACCGAAGAATTGTGAACAAAAAAATATTAGACATGGTTTAACAAAACGCATCCAAAAAAAAAAAAATATATATATATAGTGTGATCCACTTTCCATCAGTACACCCTTGTATCCCCGGAATTAGTTACTAGATTAGTTTAAAGTTTTAGTGATATGTTTGGACTTAAAATCAGATTGTGTTGACACATTCATTTTGTTAGCGCCCATTGGCGTTCAAATTAAAGTGGAACAAAGGATTGATTTTTCAAAAAAAAAATAGTAGCGATCTTCTTATGGAAATGTTGAGTTTAGATTCTTATTCAGCATCATCAAGAACCCTTCTATACCAAATTTCATTTGCTTTCGGACCTACGAGTTCTTAAAAATTGCTTTTTATTGGACTTCAAAGACAAAATCCTCGTAAACCACTGCCTTTATCAAGAGACATATCAGTAGAGCAAGAAATGGTATAAATAAACAAAAAATGTAAAATAGTGTTTTTGATAAAGGTAATGGTTTACGAGATATTTTGAAATGTAAAAAAATACATTTTTTGAAAACTTATTTCTCCGAAAGCCAATAAATATTTTGTTGAAATTTGGTACAGAGGATTTCTAGATGATGCTGAGTAAGAATCTAAAATCAACAACTTAGACCGATAGATTAGGTAAACTGATAACATTTTGATACAAATTCAAGATGGTGGAATAAAATCGCGGTCAAATAAATTGCTTAAAAAATTAACGTATAAAACATTATTATTCAATTGAGTGATAATTTTACACAAAAATTAAATGTGAAATAGTGATAAAACTGGTAAAATTTTGGTACGAATTCTGATTTTTTATACCCCAATGAAAATATGTTTTTTTAATGTTTAATAAATTCTCCCTTAACTAAAAACTTTCACAAATTGAAACAACTAACACAAAAACGGGAGTAAACCCTACGACCTTACAATGACGTGACGTCTATAAACGGTTTTCAACTTTCTATAGTCACCTTACTATTGCCTTAGTTACAGGCTGATCCTATTTTGATGTTTTTACACATATGTCTAATAAAAAAGACAATCACCGGATTCAGAATTGTTAAATGATAGATGTTATTCATAAAAAGATGATTTGGTTTTATACGGGTGCCGCAAAATTACATGCGTTGACATTTTTTAAGATTGTTTCTCTTTAGGCACTTATGATGACACAAATATAGTTTTCCGTATTGAGCCTAAATTAAATACCTTATTGACCAATAGGTTTTCCAGTGCAATGCAATTTTGAAGGCATTTCCAAAATAAATAAATATTTCGCGGTTAGATTTTCAACATATTTTCAAGAATTTGATGTAATATAATGTATTTTAGTGACAATATCATTAATGACCAAAAAAGATATACACAGGTTTAATATCATCCTTGCCAAATTTCACTTTTACCGAAAATTTGAAAGAACGAAATTACAATGAAATTTTTACACCACATTGGTCAATAGATATAAAAACTGGAATTTAACGGGTTTTTAAAACATCTGATATTTGGAATTGAGGCGAGTTGATGAAGTGATTTTTTTCTTAATATGAAAAAGTTATGCAAGTAACAGTCTTTCCTTTTCTCTACCATGGTTTCAGACATGACTATAGCCAATTATAATTTTAGATTATACAGGTTGTCTAAAAAATGTTTGTTTTTTATACAATAAAGAAAATATTTTTTTTTTTTATATCTAATTATAAACTAAAATAGTTTACAAATTGAACCACTTTGAATTTTCTGGAGTATACCTTATATCAACATTTCCAAACGGTTTTAATTTTTGTTTTCGTCACTTTACCGTTGCCATAGTTTCAATTTGGGTGTTTTTGTACTTACATCCACGAGAAAAAACACACAACCACCATGTTACCGGTTTCAGAAATGTTTTATCAAAACTATGTATGTTAATAAAATTTGACGAATTGTTTTTTTAAGTAAATCTTTAAATTTTTTTCAGACATTTACTATGGGAAAAATATTTTTCTAATATTTATTGGGTTCTCCTTTTAAATCGCAAACCTCTTGACCTTGCTTGAAAATACTCAAAATAAAGTGTTTAGGTATTCCTTAGGCACATTTTTTTGTTCTCTCTAGCTTGGGTTAGTTCTTCTAAAATTAGAGGTAGGTTAGGTCATGATGCAACTAACAATTAATAGATGAGACTAGACGTTTTTGATAACATTTAATTCGGGTGGTTTCATGCTGGCTATATACGCGATATTAATCTCTTCGAGAAGGTCAAGGTGTTATAATTTGGGCTCGATGCGCAGATCCCAGTACATACTTAATTTCTGTTGGTATCGTCAGTGCCTAAAGGTAAAGAATTTTAAAAAATGTTCAAAGACATACTTCTGACACACGCTGTATAGAACAAAAACATGTTTTATGAATATTATATTGTTACCGTTTGGCATTTCTGAAACCGCCGACAAATTGGTCAGTAAAACGGCGATTAAGTGTCTTTTATATTGGATATGCAGTGTGCCCCGAATTTAGTGATCTATTAGAAGTATCTGGTGAACCAATAAATAGATTAATTCGAAAGTTTATCTCTGGCCATAGATGACCACAAACTTTTTAAAATATTTTAAATTATGCGGTGTTGTCGCTTTTGGCTTAAACCGGTGGCAAGATCCGTTTTCTAAATGAAATGCCCTATATTGGTGCATTTTTGTATTGTCCTGAGAATTTTAATCACTTTTTGTGTTTTATTTCCAGATATCTAAATTCAATTGTTTTCGAAAATGAACATTCTTGAGCTTTGAAGGTCTGTAACTCCCAAACGACTTAACGTTCAACAAAATGGATTTCACTTTCTATCCCAGTTTTTAATTATCTATTTCGCCACCCCACTTTCTACTTTGACAGTATGTGCCATAATTTGACATTTCATGTCAAAGTAGAAATTGGTGTCAGGAGGTAGATAAGTAAAAACTAAGATAGATAGTTTGGGATTTACAGAGCTTCGAAGAGTCAAAAATGTCAATTTTCAAGCGCCTTTTCTCGAAAATGATTGAGTTTAGGTATAGGAAATATAACACAAAAAGTATTTAAAATGTTCAGGATAATACAAAAATGCAATAATATACATGACATTCTATTTAGAATACGGATGTTGCCAGCTGTTTAAGGTAGAAGCGGCAACGTCACATTAAATTATTTTGAACAAATTTTCAAAGTAATCTATTCATTGCTTTTCTGGAAAAAATATGTGTACAAATATCAAAATAGGATCAGCTTGTAATTAAAGCAATAGTAAACATACCAAAGATAATTAAAAATCGTTTAGAGACGGCGGCGTTTGGTGTACTCCAGTAAAGTCTAACTGTTTCAATTTGGAAAAGATTTAGTTAATCAAGAATTTATTGGGCATTAAAATACATATTTTCATTGTATCATCAAAATATATATTTTCATTTTTTGGACAACCTAAAATAATCTTTTTCGTTCTTAATCACTTAAAAACGTGTAAAAATTCAGTAAAGAAGGAAAAATACTGTTACTTGTATAATTTTTATAAGGAAATAATACGTTTAAAAAAATTGCTATTGCTGAGCTATTAAAGAATCCCAAATGAAATTATTTTCAATGTAAGTAATTGTAGACGTTTACAACAATTTTAAAATACCATAATTGATATTTACGCACAAAAGGTATAATTTTAATCGTTTTTTATTTCAGAATGGAGGTGCTAAAGATGGCCTAGATATGAACGTAGCTCCAGCATGGCAGAAAGGGTACACAGGAAAAGGAATTGTCGTGTCCATACTAGATGACGGCATTCAGACAAATCACCCCGATTTGGCTCAAAATTATGTAAGTTTTTCATCTATTTCAACCTTAAATTTTCTAGTTATCTACCCTTATAATCTAAAATTATACTTCGTACATTTCACATGGGCACTCTAAAAAGCTAGAGATGATGTCTATGTTTTTCTGACCTTATTTTTCTGTTGGATTGGCAATCAAACACGGAAATATAAAAGGGTCATACGTTAGATTTTATATAAACGAAAGAACAAAATATGGAGTTAGTCACGTAATGTTTAGTTAAAACAGCCAAATTTAGGTGAATTTAAAATTAAATTATTAAAACTTAGTTTCACTAACGCAGTTTTTAATAGCAATCATAATTAATTTATATTATTAAATATTAAATTGTCCGGCGTTGCTTGTTTTTATGTGGCGGAGGCCAAGGCTTTAAAAACTTTCCTAATTACTACACTTAAATATAATAATGTAACTCTTTTTGATATAATTTATGTGTCATTCCAAATACATTATAAATTTAAGTTTTTTTTTGATAAAAGAGGTAAACACGTCAAAATCAATTTTAGGCATAGCAGATGCTTTGCAAGGTGAATTTAGGGCTGACTATAAATATTTATATAATACGCAGAAGTATGGCCGGTTACTTATTTAAAAATAAGTTAGGTCCTCCTTGGAATTTAAAACCTTACTGATCTTAGATTACATAAAGTTTGCGGCACGAATCTGGGGCTATGAAAAGAATGGGAGTAACTATGGATATGATACTAAAAATCGATAAAAATGCGCTCTCACACATCTTTATCAAAAGTTCTTGGCCGGAAAAGATATATGTATAATAGCAGAAATATATAATTTCTGCAGGTGCAAAACGGCCTAAAAGTAGAATTGCTTTCGATTATGTCACAGGTTACCCTCCTGCGATCATGATTTCTGGACCTCTACCCTCATCAGGCAGGCTTGTACCCAGGGAGATCTGAAATAACCGATTGCTCGATATGACAAAATCGAAAACGAAACGTCTATCATACTGAAACAGTACTACAAGTTAAATGTAACATTTAGCACCACCTATCGGGGCTCCGGTGATTTCCGGCTGCAAACCCGTAGGTAATTTAAAAAGCATGCACTAGCACCATCATGCGGAGAGTAGATACTAAAAATCGATAAAAATGCGCTCTCACACATCTTTATCAAAAGTTCTTGACCGGAAAAGATATATGTATAATAGCAGAAATATATAATTTCTGCAGGTGCAAAACGGCCTAAAAGAAGAATTGCTTTCGATTATGTCACAGGGTACCCTCCTGCGATCATGATTTCTGGGCCTCTACCCTCATCAGGCAGGCTTGTACCCAGGGAGATCTGAAATAATAGATTGCTCGATATGACAAAATCGAAAACGAAACGTGTATCATACTGAAACAGTACTACAAGTTAAATGTAACATTTAGCACCACCTATCGGGGCTCCGGTGATTTCCGGCTGCAAACCCGTAGGTAATTTAAAAAGGCATGCACTAGCACCATCATGCGGAGAGTAGATACTAAAAATCGATAAAAATGCGCTCTCACACATCTTTATCAAAAGTTCTTGGCCGGAAAAGATATATATATAATAGCAGAAATATATAATTTCTGCAGGTGCAAAACGGCCTAAAAGAAGAATTGCTTTCGATTATGTCACAGGGTACCCTCCTGCGATCATGATTTCTGGGCCTCTACCCTCATCAGGTAGGCTTGTACCCAGGGAGATCTGAAATAAGAGATTGCTCGATATGACAAAATCGAAAACGAAACGTCTATCATACTGAAACAGTACTACAAGTTAAATGTAACATTTAGCACCACCTATCGGGGCTCCGGTGATTTTCGATTTTGTCACATCGAGCAATCTGTTATTTCAGATCTCCCTGGGTACAAGCCTGCCTGATGAGGGTAGAGGCCCAGAAATCATGATCGCAGGAGGGTACCCTGTGACATAATCGAAAGCAATTCTTCTTTTAGGCCGTTTTGCACCTGCAGAAATTATATATTTCTGCTATTAAACATATATCTTTTCCGGCCAAGAACTTTTGATAAAGATGTGTGAGAGCGCATTTTTATCGATTTTTAGTATCTCTTCTCCGCATGATGGTGCTAGTGCATGCTTTTTAAATTACCTACGGGTTTGCAGCCGGAAATCACCGGAGCCCCGATAGGTGGTGCTAAATGTTACATTTAACTTGTAGTACTGTTTCAGTATGATAGACGTTTCGTTTTCGATTTTGTCATATCGAGCAATCTGTTATTTCAGATCTCCCTGGGTACAAGCCTGCCTGATGAGGGTAGAGGCCCAGAAATCATGATCGCAGGAGGGTACCCTGTGACATAATCGAAAGCAATTCTTCTTTTAGGCCGTTTTGCACCTGCAGAAATTATATATTTCTGCTATTATATATGGATATGATGCATTACTCATTGGCGATTGACTAAAACTATGCATATCCATTTCGTCATCGATCCTTGGGATCTTGCTTCTTTTTTTAAGTCAGATTTTGGCATCTTTTACGTCTTTTGGTTAATTGTTTTTGTGTTACTAGTCTGAAATTGGAGTTTTTTACTTTTGGCAGTGCCAGGTCTTAATATCCTCATTTGTTGTTTTTTTGTTATAAGGATTATTCCTGATAGGCATTAATGTTGCTAGTTCTTGCGACATAATTTGGGTAAAATAGTGTAGGAATTTCTGCATTGTTGTGTGAAGTGTATTTATAGTTTCCAAAACTTGTGGTGTATAATTAGGGTTGTTTGATTTGAAAGTTAAGTTATTATTGCCCCATTTAAAACTAGGTGGAGTAATTGGTTTTTTTGGAGTTATATTTTTTGGATACCAGAGTAATTTGCAAAATGTTTTCCTGAGCAGTTAGCACAAATTGGGTTTGGGATATTTTTAAATTCACATTCATTGGTCAAATGATCTTTGGCGCGTGTAACACATTTAGGGTTTACAGTATATTTGATCTGGGAATGCCCATACAGTTGAGATCTCTGACATTGAAAATATTTTTTGAGTTTTTGGTAAAATGACTAACATTAATGGCATGGGCCTGCCATGTTTATGTCTCCATCTAATGACTTATTGTGGGGTATAATTAAGTTATTCGAGGTCTTGTTTAACTTTCTCCTCCGACCAGTCCTCAGGGACTCCCCTTAATACAATATGCAACATTTTTTCATCAAGAAAGCTGAATGAGTGAGTTTTATGTCTGAGCCTAAAATTTTTGTAATTTTGTTGTAATCTATGGCAGTTGCTGGGTGAATTTTTACCCCTTCGGGAAGTGTGACTGCTCTGCCATAATCGATGTTATTAGATCTGAGATAGTTTGACATATTAGTATATTTTGTTTTGCCCTGATTTCAATTGGGGGAACTTTAAGCATTTTTATATTAGATTCAGAATGATTCTCAGTTTTAGGTTAAGAGGGTTGTTTATAATTAAGTTGCTTTGCTTGCAAATTGAGGCATAAAATCATTTTTTGGTAAGGGGGGTCACATTCCATAAAAGTTGTCACTAAGTACTTTGCCATACCTTTTTAATTTATCCACATTGTCACTTAATTCTTGAAGCTTCTCGGCTAACAGTTGGTTTTCAGCACTCATTTTTTCATTTTGGGCACTAATTTCCTTATGTTGGGCACTAATTTCTTCGATAGTTTTTTCCTGCGAGGTAATTTTGTCTTCGATAACTTGTCTTTCACTTGATATAAGCAAATGCAAGTTATAAACTTCTTTGGTCACTACTAGATCGGCTTGTTTTAAAAGTCTACTACACTTAAGTTAGTTAAGGTGTAAGTACCGAGAACGTGTTGGGTCACGGCCTTAGCCGTGCCCTTCGACATTGTCTTTTTGGAGTTTAGCACTTTTGTGTGTTTCTAGACTACCGCGCACGGTGGCTGCACACAGAATCCCCGGCCGAAAATCCGTTTGGCCAGGGGCGTGCGGTGAAATTCTCAGAAGGGGAAGCAATTTTTAGAAACTTACCTATTTATAATGTAATTCGATTCTTCCATCATTTTTTGCAAATTCGTCAATGACGTCATCATAAAAACGTCGATGCTCCGACATATTTTGGAGAAGTTTATTTTCGGTGGACAACAGCGATGTTTGCGAAAGTCTCTCCTGCATGCCCCGTTGAATTCCTCACGAAATTTTGTATACGTTTAAGTGTTAAACAATTGCGTTCTACTGATGAACTTGTGGCAGGTATCGTCAATACAAATTCACACAATTTCGACACTTCGGTGTAGGCACCTTCCAGCTCCTTGTCTTTTAAAAATTGCATTAGTTCCTTAGCGTTATTTTTTGCGCTAATATCATTAGTTTCGCAAATCACTTTTAGTTCAGATCGAAGTAACACTCCGTCGAAGAACTGGCCATAATGAAGAAGAAGAGATTTAAACGCATCTTCTGGAAAAGTTTTTCCTTTAAATGCATAAAAATTGCAGAGCTCGAGGAATTTAAAATTATTTAAACCGTTAAATCTATAGTTTATTTGTTGCTGAATTTGATCGATTATTTCATAAAAGAGGCGTCTGTATGATGTTTGAACATCTCTATCTGTTCGAAGACGCTTGGCTTGTGGCTCTACATTTAACGTCATCGTTTTCTCCCAAAATAGGTCAAAGTCATTTTTTGGCTTAACATGGACTTAAAATCATCTACTTTTTTAGGCAAAAAGCAATATCATTTGTTTTAGTTTGTAACATATTAAAAACATTGTCCGAGAATGGAAATATTTCTGAAAATATGTTCAACAAATTATTAAAATTAAAATCTCGTTTCAAACAGTCCAAAAACCCCCTCGACCTATTTATTACTTCTGAGTCCCAAGTTTCATTATTTTCTATTATATTCTCAAATAGTTCAATCAGTGATTTACGATTTTCAGATACTGTTAACACAAGTCTTCCATTATAGTTCCACCTAGTAGGAGCTACTTTGGGCAATCGCTTGTGGACTATGGAGTCCAAAGCTTGTGTACGTTTTGTTGACTTGGAAAAAAAAGCAGCCATGCCACTTAAAGTAACGAAAAATACTTTACATTCTTTAATGTGATTGATGGACTGGGATAAAACTAAATTTAATTTATGAGCAAAAAAAAATGGACATACACAGCACTTGGGAAAGTTTCTCGAACTTTAGCTTGCAGACCCACTAAAGCTCCATCATAGCTTTGAGCAACTAATTTTTTCTCTCCATTAATTTCTTTAGTAACGTTATAAACTACGGTATATAATGCATCTGCTGTACGATTTTCGGACACATTCTTAAAACCTAAAAATCGAATACTTCTGTCTGTTCTAACGTAGCGTATTACTATAGATAATTGGCTAAAATTAGTGACATCAGTTGTTTCGTCCAGAACAATAGCAATGAACCGCGCCTCGCCAATCTCCTGCTTAATTCTTTTTAGAATAATGGTTGCAACAGTGGAAATTAAATCATTCTGGATTCGATTCGACGTTCCGCGAAAAACGCTAGACTGCTCTAAATGATTTTTTAAGCAATCACCATATTCAGCCATTAAACTAAGTAAATCTTGAAAATTTTCTCTATTTGAAGAAACCCTGGTTTCGTCCATGACCTCTAAATCCCAATTCGTGCTGTCCGAGAAAACAAACAATGTCGATAAGTTTTCTTAATATTTGCCTATTTTTATCGACTAGTTCATTGTCTTGGCGGTGACTAATTTCCAACTGTTTATTAAGGGCGTGTTCAATTCTGGTTTTGCCGAAGACTTTTTCTTTTATGACGGCCTGCAAATGCGCTTTGGACATAATGTGTCTTTTTACAGCTTTATGGAAATTGTTTAAATCGAAAAAACCAGTTTTATTCCAGAGACCTTTTTCATTTTCAAAAAGTAAACATGGCCAACAAAATAATTTACTTATATGTTCACACCCTGTTAGCCATTTAAATTGTTCGTATTGTTTTTCCGGATAAAAATGTCTAGTACAGTTTTTCATTTTTGTGGTTAAATTTTTCATAGGCGGTTTTACCCTTCCTTTGGAAATTATTTGAAGCTTATCAGCAAAGCTTAATGTTGAGTATCCCTTTATTATTAAGACACACACCACACATTCACACATACTCCTTACTAAATTCTCCAACATTTTCAACGTTATTACCGACAGCCGAAGTTGACGGTATTTGCATATCCAAGTCCGTATTATTGTCTTCCATATCGCACCATGCACGACGCGACGTACGTATCACACAACACATACACAACGATAGCTTCCGCCCCCACTTAGCGACTGAACCTTTGGCTCGATTCACATGAAACCAAGCATACAGGACTTGGCTGCAGAGAAGCTAGCGGCCCGCATAAGTTCTATTCCATTTTCTATTGTCGCTCGGTCGGAGTCAAGGCCGCATTTATAATTAAGATAATATTTTAGCATTTTTAATATAAACTAAATTAATGGTTTCTTATTTCAAAAATTACATTTTAGAAGATGTTTTGTAATTTTTTTTGGGGAAGCACTGCTTCCCTTGCTTCCATGGACTGCACGCCTCTGCGTTTGGCGCACTATATATTTTACCAGATGTTTTCTTCTATTTTGCCTCCCTTATGGCATTTATTGTTAGAGAACTTTAAAAGTCAATGGAACAGCCTATATATTATTTTTTCATTGTAATTTTACTATTCTTTTTTTACATTAAAGGAAAAGCGGACTAATTAAGCTTGAAGCTCAAGTAGGCTGGTTTTAATACAACTATTTTAATTTTAGTATTGATTCCACTAAGTTTTTGATAGGAGGGATTGACGCACGCATCACACTGAGATCAAATGACTAAAAGCTTTTAGACAATTCTTATAAAGTAACCATTCACGAACATGGTATGGCTTAGCTTTCGGATCATTATGTTGTCATTTAACTCAGAATGACTAAGCATTAGATACTTCCCCAAAATATCTAAATACATGAACTTTTTCATTTCCTTTAAATCAAATCTGGTAAACAACGTGCAACCTTATAACATGAACAGTACCTCCCCTATGGTTTGCTGTAATTTTGATACTTTTTTACTTGACTGTCTCCATGCTTAAATCTTTAGGCACCAAATAAGTCTATTTTTTCTTTGTTTGCAAATATTACTTATTTCGAGAATTCCATTATTTTATTCAGATGTTCCCGGGCGAACACTTTATTTTTTCGGCTAATAAATGGCTTATTTCTTGCTGTTGCCATGCAAATGCCTCTATATACGCCGAACAATGAGTTTCAAGTTTTCACCTTTTTGCAAATTGTTTACATATTAACTGTCGGTATTGGCACACTTTTTTATTATTTGTCATTCGTCATACGATTAATCTTTGTATTCATTCGTTAGAAATCTCATTGATTTATTTTTTATTCTATTTTCACGTTTGTATCATTCAAATATACGCTATATCTACGAGTCGAAGATAACCAGGAGACTTACTGTCTCAAGTATATTTCTTTGGCTGTATCTATTTCCCAAAGCAATTCAAAAACGCGTCAATTTTTCAACGTTCTATTAACTAACAAAGAAAAAAAATCCCGACTCAAGGTATGTTGTTTTTTTATATTTTGCCTTTTCTGTTTCTAAAAAGCTTATTTTTCTTTTTATGGAAAAATTGTAGACTTTCTCATATTTTGTTATAGAATTTATGCGGATTTTAATTTACTTGTTTTTTTGAAACACAACAGCTTGTTTTTCAAACGACGAATCGTTTTTGAATATCAACCGTCATGTGTTGTAAGCGGCTGAATATACGGCTCAATGGCTAGATTAGTGAAATTTATGTCGGTGACCCACATCAACCTGTGTAAATATCATGTAATTGCCGTGCAGTAGCAGAATCCAAAGTTTAAATTTTGCTCAGACATTAAATTCATGCATATTTTAATATTAATATTTGGAGTAATAATAGTAGGTTAAGTTAAGTTAAAATAAATCATGTTCATTCAGGTTTTATGCCGACTTTGATACGTTATTTATTTTAGATACAACTGCACCATTTATGCTGTAAGTCACTGTATGTATGCTTACTTTAAGTCTCAAAAAACTATGTAGATTTAAAAAGTTTTTGCCACACTGAAAAAAAAACGTCAGTAAAAAACATAATATTTATTTGTTTACTCGATTTTTATTTGACTCCAATAATTTTTGTTTGGTTTATACAAATATTGTTTGTTTTAATTTAATCTGATTATTTAAATTTTTTAGATATTGGTCTGATTCATTGAAGCTTTGATTCAAGCAAAAAATATTAATCCGAAGTAATTTTTGATGATTCTGTAATATACTAAATAAGCATTTATTAAAGGAGGCCAATTTTTTATTGAAATATCAGTTATAGTCTCCCTCTCTTATTATTCAGCACCTTATTACCTTAACTCTCGCTTATTTTTTTTAGTCTGTATACTGTGCAAAGCTGGTCTAGTTTTCAACAGTGAGTTATTAAGGTGCCAAAGTTCTGGATAATTATACTCTCCATTATTTGTATTATTCATTCGAAGGTAAAAACGTTTTTATCCATATTAATATATAATAAATTGCAGTAAATACTTGTTTAAAATAATATAGAGGCTCAGTCATTCTTGTTTTGAGGGTAGAAAACTTAAACCATGGTCATTCGAAAAAATAAAAATAAATGAAACACTAACAAAAACATGCATTTAAAAATAGCGTCATATTGGCTTTCACAAATGACGCAGAAATGCGCGATAAATATTTGTTTCACTTAAACTGACTGTTATTTAGACAATATTGGTAATACGTTGATACATATTATATGTTTTTGTTTGAGGCTTTTGTATGTATTAGGGTTTTTAACATATGACATACATTTTTAATATTCTATTTACCTTTGTTAATAATAATTAATTTTAAAGTTTAAATTTTACTATGGAAGAAATCTTTAAAAAAGTGTACTTACAAGTATTATTTTATTGTATTTACCGATTGCATAGTTTGAAAACCAATGTGATATAATTTATATATGCAAATTTTAAACAGTGTGAGAGAACTTTTAGAAAATAATTTAAATACAGTTATTCAAGCCCTAAAGGTTATCAAAGTTATTTATAGCTTTATATTTATATTGCAATCTATTATATATCATTGTCGATAAAAACCTTTCTAATCTTTAAATAAATGTCATAAATGGCCAATATTTTATTTATTCAGCATTTCCATAGCTTAGCCTTGAAAACTAAACTAGCAAAACTCTAAACTCTAAATATTTATTTCTAACACAATCAAATATTATATTTAAATTCAATATCGGGCATTAGGCAGGACGTTTTCAAGTTTTGAATTAAATAATAATGTACTTGATTATAATACATAAATTTAAAGCAAACAAGTGTTTATAATGGATTAATTTTTCGAAACTAAACTTTATTTGGTTCAAATAGCACATTTATTTGGTTAACAGGGTATTAATTTAAACGAACTGTATAAGTTCAAACAAATTTTTAGCATTTTTAATCAAATATTTGTTTTAGTAAACTTCATTTTTGTTTTAATCAAGTGATTTGTTTGTCCAGTGCAACTAAACAAAACTCTTATTTATGTGAGAGTTTAGTTATTTCAGATTTTGACCATGATGATATTGTATATGAAGGTTATTTTACTTACGTAGGAAAAAAATGCAGAAAATACAGAATTCATGTATGCACTTTTCATTTTAGGGTTTCTATACAAACGACATAATTCTATCTAAATGAAGCCGCTATATACATAATTGAACATTACAGCAAACATAATATTATGTAAACCTTTAAATACACCTATATTTTGTCAGGGGCAATTTCTAATGTTTAACCAGTGTATCATCAATTGCTATTGAGAATTAGTATTTCCTATAAAAAATAAACCTTTTTTGAATTTATTTTAATATGCTCTATGTATTTTTATTAAATATTTATTTTACTGGTTTTGGTTTTAAAATACCTTATTTCTCCACTACTAAATTAGTAATATAAAGACAAAATTTACAAAAGCTGTAGATAGCACAAAAACTAATTAGCTAGTATTTTAGCTTTTATAATGTTCCGTAATAAATCTTGAAGGGAAGTTCAAGACCTATATAATATAATACTGAGGTATTGATTAATTAATCTTTTAGACCCCTAGAATATCGATTTAATTAGAAAATAAGGTGTGTAAAGTTTTTGTGCGTGCTTCCATGTTTTTCCTGAGACTAATAGAATGTTTTAATTAATTTGCGTCTGCTGAACGAGGATCTTCGAATTCTGTTATAATGTAATACGTTTTCCATAACCCTCGTGTCAAATTTTATCTAGTGGTTACCGATGCTTACACAACTTGTGCCATGAAAATGTTTGGAGTTTTCAACAGAATTCCAAAAATTCATAATCTTTTGGTTTTGCCGAAAGAGTCTGAATACAAGAAAGTTTTTTTCTTTTAATAAAGTAATTTAGTAAGTCAACAACTTGTTTGACCTATTATTTGATATATCTAAGTTTAGCTCAAAAGTGATGTTGCTTCTTGGCATCTTCAAATCTATTCTTATGCCGTCATTATGAAAAATGGGCAATTTCTAGGATTTAGGTTTGTAAAAAAAAGGGTATAAGTTCATATAAACATTTTTCCTAATGTAGGTACCTCTTAACGGAGATACCGGGTGTCAAAGCGAAATTTTTTAATTTTTGTTTTATGGGAACAATAGATAATTGTGAAATTTGAATGAAAATTTGTTTCTAGGGGTTTTTTGATATAAGAAACTCAATTTTGATATTAATATTTCTATGACTTGTATGTTTTTTATTTTTTTCAAAGGCCATAACTGTTTTGTACGCACGTAATTTGAGTAAAAAAATAGATTTCTCTATCATTTTTACGTCAAAAAGTTATTCATGTTAAAAGTCGTGGCTAGTAACCGTTCTCAAGACATTTGTATTAAAAAAGATTGATGCATCATTGATATCGAGATCTGAATACAGTTTTTAAATAGCTCAGACATTTTGCTGCAAGAAAGGTATGGTGGTATGAGGTATTTTGTAAAATATTTTTGTAAATTGGGTCAACATGCTCCTCTTCTAGTCTTATGCATTTCCTAGTTCTGAGAATTGAAGACGGTTGGACTCTTCATAATGCTGCAACATTGTTCTTCAATTCGTGACAATAGAAATTAATCATTGCTAATACGTTTTACCTAGGGGCATGGAATATACTATTGTTTTAAATGCTCCCTCAATAAAAAGTCTAAGGGGTAAAGCCCAGTGATCGAGGGGGTCAAGCGACTGGTCCTCCTCTTCCTATCCCACGATTTTAAATAGGCATGTTTAGGTGTTCCCGTGCTGGTAGAGTAGAATTAACTGAAGTTCCATCCAGCTTATTATAGTAATGTAAGTAAAGTAAAAACTAACGTTTTAAAATCATATTTGGCAAATAATTCAATATTTAAATTTACGGCGATAAAAAACTCCACAAACTTGACGTTTGGAGTGCGCGCATGCAAGCGCAACAATCTCCGTTAAGAGATATATATATATATATATATATATTTGTTTTTCACAAACTACCTAAATCCGAGAGATTGGCCACATATTCTGGAACACCCTGTATACAGAAGAAATGGCTGAGACTTACCTCTGATTTAGAACATTACATTCTATTATTTTGATGAGGTCTTTGGTTAGGGTAGTAATTACTCCACGCCTATCATCAATTTCACTCTTGGAGACAGGTTTGAGAAATTGTATGTTCCATAGCAAGTTTTTTTCCAGCCTATATAAACATAAATGTATTTATATAATATAATGCCTGCTAAATATACATTTAATGGACTTGTAAAGATATCACAATCTAGCGCGAGTGAATATTTAAAATACCAGTATGTCTAGTTTATTACTAGTTTTATTTTTTAGTTCAAAAAATAAATGTAAACAGGTTTGTATTGTTACAAACAAACCCTTTTATGTATTATGACGCAATATATTTTTAGATCTTAATTATATTTTAAAATTGGTTTTTTTGTCTTTGTTAACAGATGAATCTGTATTTAATTGGCAATGCTTTCCACAAATATTTTATGAACTATTATGGATTTTCTCATTTTCTATTCTCATAAATTTCTAGGTAGTCTAGCTTGCAGTAATAAATTTTTTTGATTATAAGTGGGGCCTATTATATTTTATAACCCATTAAAAAGAGTCTTTATCTACTTCAGATTTTACTGTTACTAAGTCTGGCTTTTGTCTTTTCTTGCATTTCCATCTTATCCATGTAAGGTGAACATCGGAACATTGTCTTATCTTATTATCGATTAACCTTGCATTAAGTTAAAGCCTCATCTCAAAATCTGTTCAATTAACGTTTAACAGGTTGTTATGAATATGTAGTTTAATAATGCATGTTAAACTAGAATATTTATTTAATAATGCTTCAAATAAAAACGTACTATATAAATATAATTCACTTTTCTTATCAAAAGAAAGAAAGTTCAGTATAGAAAATTTCTATTAAAAAGAATTTACCTACTCATTTACCTAATAACCCAGAACTGTCCTCGTTTTCTTTTATTGATTGTTAAAAATAATTAAAAACCATCAGCTTAACAACACAACAAAATATCAATTTCTAAATACACAGCAAAAAAAATAGCCCAGAAGCTCTAATATCTGTGGTTTATTTTACTAAATTTCTTAATTTGGGATGCTACGTTACACCAGAATATTTGTGTAGATGTGTTAACGATACCCTTGTTGGTGAGGTCATTGTTAAAGAACTTTTTGAAAATGTCTATAGTTAAGGAAATTCTACTTAAGCTATTGCTTTGCAGGGTTCGCTTATAAAATAGTGAATGGTTCAATTAATTTTAAACGATATTCAGTTTCTCATTCTAATTTAATTTCGAGTTTAATAATTGTAACAGTGTTCATTTGAAAATAACCTTATATAAATAACCAACCGGTGTTGCGCTCATTTAATTCAATATAAATCTGCTATGGCTCTACAAGACCTGTCAGTTTTGAGCAACTGCCCATCTTAAAAAAGGAGAGAATAAATGGATAAGAAAACAACTAACAAAATGTATTTATTTTTTCTTAAATAGCCTAATTCAACGGACTGTCGTGTAGAAAATATGTCAACGTGCCTGCTGAGAATGGACGTTGTTTTGTTATGTTTTCGTTTTCTCTGTTCTGTAGTGGCTGTATGCTACCCACGTAAATTCAAAAAAAACAAACACATAAACTGATCTGTACCGGGTGGTCGAAATTGGTCTGTTTTAACAGAGAAAACCTATTTCCTGACTAGATAGAGCAAAACTGACTTAGGTGTCATGGGCTCGATTTCTGAGAAATGTTTAATGGCAAAAACCGCCTGCCGATATTTTCACTGCCAACTGAGATATAGGGCGTTTTTCAATTTTCGGCCATTTTGAAAATTGTCCATAACTTTTTTATTTTGCGGAATATTAACATTCTGCAAAGACATTCTAAAGGCACTTTTTTATGTGCAATCAAGTGGCGTACTCAGATTTTTTCTATAGTTGTCCGTTTTATCATAAATAGGCAAAACTTTTTTTTTTCAAATGGAAATCATAGTTGGCTATAAATTATAAAAAATGCTCGCGTTTAGCCCTTTTCAGTGATATAAAGTTGTAGGTACTTATTTTCAAAAATAACGAAAATATTAGGTGTTTTTGGTTTACATCGAAGTAGGCCTTGGAATAATGACGCGCGTTCAATATTTTGAATATATTGCTGTCAGATTACTGTAGTCTGGTGTAATTATTGTGTTTTGGTGTTATCTTTATAAAGTTGTGTTAAGTTGCTGACAAAATATGTTTGAGAATTATGAAAAGTATGATATGTTAAAATGTTACATATTATCTAACGAAGTTCCTGAAGCAGCTAGTGAATTATATTTTAATACATTTCCCGAGCGACGTCAACCGGATAACCGAATTTATCAAACATTAAAAAGTAATTTAGTAAATTACGGAAGTTTTAAAAAGTTAAGAACAAGACATTATGAACTAAAGGAAGAAAAGGAAATCCAGCAGCTAAATATAATTGGTGAGGTATTAGATCATCCTGGCACCTCCTCTCGAACATTGGCTAATATAACGAATGTTCCAAAGACCACCGTTTTAAAAATACTCAAAAAACATAAATTCAAACCGTACAGAACGAGAAGAGTTCATCAACTCCGTGAAGGGGACGCCGCTAGAAGATTGAGATTTTGTCAGTGGTATGAGCAAAAATTCATGGAGAATGAGAATTTTCCATTAAATATTATTTGGAGTGATGAATCCAGAGTAGATACTTCTGGTATATTTAATAGATATAATTCATATCACTGGTCCACTGAAAATCCACACGTAGTTGTGCAACAAGACCGGCAAGGTCGGTGTGGATTCAATATATGGGTGGGGATATTCCGAGGAAGATTTGTGGGACCTTATTTTTACGATGGAAATTTAACTGCAGATGATTATGTAAATATTTTGCGCACATATATTGTCCCTTTGTTGGAAGACATACCTTTAGCTGATGCCAGAAATATCTACTATCAACAAGATGGTTGTCCCCCGCACAATGCAAGGATCACAACTGATCTTTTAAACTTCGAATTTCGAGAAAATTGGATTGGTACGTGGGGCCCCATACCTTGGCCTGCTAGGTCCTGTGACTTAACTCCCTTAGATTTTTTTTTGTGGGGAAGATTGAAGGACTTGATATTTAAAGGAAGAACCTTTCACACAAAAGAAGAATTGCAAGAGGCCACTAGGCAAGCTTTTGCATCTATTAGCCCAGTTGAACTAATAAATAGTTGCAACTCGGTACGCAAAAGATGCTTAGTTTGTATTCAACAGGGAGGGGCTCAATTTGAACAACTTCTCTAAATATATTTATCAGAAACCTATCTAACTAAATACCTAGATTTTCATAATTATTTTTTATTTTCACTTGTAGCTGTAAATAGTAGTTTAGTTTGTTAATTTTGTTCAACTTTGCTATGTAAACAAAAAAAAATAAAAAAAATTAATAATAAATAATTAAAATAACGTTAGCTAGTGTTATTTAAAGTTGTGTTTAAGTTGCTAACAAACTATAAATCTTAACAATACATAATTGAGATATTGTCATCACAAATCAAAGCCTACTTCGATGTAAACCAAAAACACCTAATATTTTCGTTATTTTTGAAAATAAGTACCTACAACTTTATATCACTGAAAAGGGCTAAACGCGAGCATTTTTTATAATTTATAGCCAACTATGATTTCCATTTGAAAAAAAAAAAGTTTTGCCTATTTATGATAAAACGGACAACTATAGAAAAAATCTGAGTATGCCACTGGATTGCACATAAAAAAGTGCCTTTAGAATGTCTTTGCAGAATGTTAATATTCCGCAAAATAAAAAAGTTATGGACAATTTTCAAAATGGCCGAAAATTGAAAAACGCCCTATATCTCAGTTGGCAGTGAAAATATCGGCAGGCGGTTTTTGCCATTAAACATTTCTCAGAAATCGAGCCCATGACACCTAAGTCAGTTTTGCTCTATCTAGTCAGGAAATAGGTTTTCTCTGTTAAAACAGACCAATTTCGACCACCCTGTACATCTCTATATCGGTGCGCAAATAATCAAATTTTTATTAATTTAAGGTTACTTTTCTTATTAATTTTTATAATGACCACTGAGGAAAAAGCCAGCTAGCAGACATAGAATGTGGCAAATGAAACCAAAAATTTTAATGAAATTCGATTTTTAGCGTTTTTATTTTATATTTGTGGTGAGACGATATCATATGTTTAAAAAAAATTTTAATGTTCATATGTCCCTTGCTAGTTGAAATTATTTTCCACTGACTGATAGAGTTGTCAAATGACGCGCTTCGGCGTCATTTGGATAATATTTTCAGCTTTGAAAATGTAGATTTAACGGATAGCGTCATTTTTGGACTATTTATATTGGACAATAATAAAAATAACAAAATATTTTGGTCTATAACAAATAAAACTAATTCCATGACAGCCCAAGAACAATTTCAGAAATCACCCTAGTTACGTCGACATCTAAAAAAAATCTAATATTGTTTATAAATTTGTTTTAACTATATTTAGTTGTAATACTACAACTACAATTTAATAGCTAATATTAGTTGGAAGAGTTTAAAGTGTGTTATGGAGGTCAATTCTTCTAACCGTGCGGCGCACTATGAAAAATGATTTAACAAAGGCATATTAAAAATGAATAATGGAAATGTAGCAACCAACGTGTTTTATTCATTTGATTTTCTTGTATATGTCGTAAAATCATATCTCCTTAATGTAAAAACGCACTATAAAATGTTCAAAGATACAAAAAAACCTCAATATAAAAAACTATTGGTTCCATTCCTAAACGCAAAACAAGTTAACATCTAAAAACAATTTACAATAATAGAATAAGGCCATAAGCCAACGTTATCTGCACAAAATCCTAATTAAACCTTTAAAGATCAGTCTAATAACGTAGTAGGCACCAAAAACCACTTTTCCTATCTTTTTACATGTAAAAGACTGCAAGTGACGCGGTAGAACCGGCCGGAATCTGAAAATTCTCTTGACGCTGAAACAACTCTTTGATATTCAAATAAATAAAGATTTTAAGAACAGTCAAAGATGTTACCATAACATTATACCACTTTGTTGTTAACCTAAATAATTTAACTAGATATCATAAGCCCTTCAGACAAATAAACAAGAGGCTAATTGAATCGACTTTTCTTAAAACACTTTAAATGGATAAAACATAAACCAATCGACAACTTATAATCATTATCTGTTTTCAGGTGCGAGAATAACATGTTGTAAGCTCATATGATATACGAGACACGATACGAGAGCTCCAAGTCAAGGGTATCTCAAAAATGAAAATTTTTGTTTGAAGAGATATTTTCAAAATTCTATAATATGAAAGTTATAGTTAAAATACATTGTTCCTGAAAGTTTGAGCCAAATCAGACTAAAAGAAAATTTTTTACAGCTTAAAATACCTCATTTTGACCTAACCCTAAAACCCTCCGTAAAACCTAAACTAAAAGATATTAAGCTCAAAACTAAACAGAAAGGTATAATTTGTCATAAGCTATTTTGAATCCTAGCATGACCTTTTTTATAACTTTTAATTTTTAAGTGAAATATTTCTGAAAAACTAATTTTCTATTTTCAGTCATAGCCTCTAAACGAAAAGTGATAAAAATAAAACATATTTCAAAAATATGCGTATTTTTACGACCTCTTTCGTACTAGACATATCCTCGATTTTTAAGAATTTTTTTTATTTTAATTTTTATTTTGGAATTTTTACAAATTTTAACCTAGCGGTCTCGATCTGACATCAACAGATAGGGAAAAATAATCCTTTCTTTTATCTAGAATAACATTTTTCCAATTCTCAACGGATATGATTTTGATCAATTTTCATTTTACACCTAAAAACGTCCGTACGCAGCACAATCACTCTTTAAAGGCCACGGCGACAATGCCCACTTAAAATATACCTAAAGCACTATTGAATAATGCAAAAATCCCCGGACTAAATAAACCTGTTGATTTTTAACAGAATTTAGAAATTCAAATTTATCGAAAAAATTACAGGGATAGATTTTCGTACGTAGAATACTGGAAAAATAATTGCAGTCCATAAAACATCAAACTGACTTAAGGAAAATAAAAAAAAAACAATTTCGGAGGAGCTCCACAAAATCGCTGCTGTTTCTCCTACATGTTTGAAATTAAGAATGACCAACATTCCCAGAATTCCAATGGTGCAATTTTGCTCTGATTGGTCCAAACGTGCATTTTGGGCGGTGACCGTGAAATGCTAACAAAACCAGCGCGTTTTTTGTACGCGTTATAATACCGAAACCATCGATAAGGAATTTTTCCAGGGAGGGATGTATGACGGGGCTTCTATCTGAAATTTTATATAGCACTTAGCTCTAAAGTAAGATTTTCACTCGTGTGATACTTAAAATTCAAATGAGGAAGATAGCACAGATAGGTGCCTTAGTCTGAATCTTTGAAATCCCATTCTAAGCTATTAGTTTTTTTGTTGAGCTTACTCATTGTTTAATCGAAATCTTACAAGTGTTTATTTTAAATAACCCGGTAGTGCTTTTAACTCCCTTGAAAAGTATTTGAACATTTCTGAGCTTTCAATACTTAGCCTTTAGCAGTGTATTTTTGTACCTGACTTGTGTAACAAATTTTGATGTAATTTATTTTGATAATTTTAAATGATCCCACCCCACTGTAGGCAACATTGTGTTATCTGATAATGTCTCTGCAAAATCGCGACCCTTTCATTTATTGATTTGCTTAACAATATTTTGCCTCTAATAAATAACTTTGTTTTCCGATTTGTAATTAAATATTTGTTTCCTAAACTGCATAACATACCTCAAGTAATTGTTATTTAACGTAAAGTATATTTTGTTTTAAATTAAACTATTAGGGTCAAATTCTACCTTAATTGAGCTTTTCATTTATGACATACCGAAACTGTGACTAATAAAGGTTCCCGCCTTAGTTGAATGGTTCCTAGAAATATTTATCAGATAAAACTTGTAATAATAAAGTGCATGTACAGAGTATTTTCCCAATTAGGGCATGTATGGGTTAGGATAGTATTTAAGG
Source organism: Kuschelorhynchus macadamiae (assembly GCA_030620095.1). Taxonomy (NCBI): domain Eukaryota; kingdom Metazoa; phylum Arthropoda; class Insecta; order Coleoptera; family Curculionidae; genus Kuschelorhynchus; species Kuschelorhynchus macadamiae. Next base: position 137,412 of record JAUTXW010005122.1, read on the forward strand.
TGTAGCTTCGAAAATTTCGCTTTTAAATAATTCCTTTAGACTAATAGCCCAGTAAAGCTACTGAAACTTGCGAGCTCTCTTAATAGTAGAGGCTTGTCTGGAGTAAGTACATCAAAACAACCGTGCCTTTATTATAAATAATTGAATATTTGAATTTACTTATTATTTATTTAGCGCATGATAATTAATGTACATGTTGTAGTGGTATTTTGTCACTAATTAGAAATTTCGGGACTGACATTTTAGAGGCGCGTGGAACGCCGTGGTGCAATAAGAAATTATTTATTTTTATTGTTGCTAAGTTTGTTTAACAAAATTTTAATTGTTGCTAACCTTTTGTAAAAGTTTTCAAAATTTTGAATCACTGCTTTGTAAACTTCTAATTGTAAGTCGTATTGTTGTCCGCAAGACATTTTTTGTAAAACATTTTTAATTTAACGCAAAGCGATTGTTACTAAGTTTTGCGAATCTCAAAGACATTGAATATAAACAGTTTATCAGTTGAATAAACTTTTCTGATTTAAACTGTGAAGTTTAAAAAAAAATGTACTTAACAAAAAGTAAGTGGAGTGCAAAAGAACTTTTAAAAAAGTGATAAACATAAGCTAAACTGCAGGTCCCTTGAAAGACTTTACGCCAAGCTTTCTGAAAGTAAGCCACTTTTGTCAATGTTAAAAATTTAACCAAAATAACTTATAAAGTAGTCCTATTAATTTATCCACGCGGCGTCCACGTTGGTAACGGTTGAAACTAACTTACTTTCCCCCATAATACCTTCAGGTCGCTACTCTCAAAACTTGTTTCACAGTTGGGAAATTTGGTAAAAAAAAATAAAAAATTGTTAACATATTGGGCAGAGACCACCTTCAAGCTCGGTTTTCCAATAAATATAGCTAAATTTACGCCCAGCTATTTTTCTTCCCCCTTAGAGTCCATCTTAATTTTCTTTGAAGCCGCATACATTCCAGAGAGCAGCCAGCGTCAAATTTTTAGTGATAGTTCTTTAGAAATAAATCAGAACTTGCTAGGTACTTCAAGTTATAAATCTTTTAGCCAACAACAACAACACTTATAATCACACCACCGATATTGGCAATGGTACCCTAGAGGTGCAAAACTTAACTAAACTTAACGACCTTCCGTCGAACAAAGTTGATAAAAATCAAGCTACAGGGCAAAATAAAAATCAATTTAAAAAAGCCAATAAAACCGATCTTTCCGTTGGGTTTTCTCACCATCGTAAGGTACGATTGCATGATAACGGACCTATAAGGAAAACTAACCCGATTAATCCAAAAACATTAACAAATACATGAAATAAAGTTCTCTGTTCATTCCTGATAAGATTGGTGGCATCTTGAATTTTTTCAATAGTCGCTTTCTTGTCCAGATCCAGGCTACGCGGCGGCCATATACATTTACAGGACCAAACTATCTGTGAGACAACCATTCATCTAAAAAATTGCGAACCGCAACTGGATAATACGGTGAAGAACCATGTGCATATACCACAGTAGATCCGGCAAATCATTTTGTAGAAACTGAAAGTACTGGTTACCATTTAACCTTGCGGACAACTCCAATAATAAAATCAACAATTATGCCACATCAAAAGTATGGATTTTCCAGTTCCTATACATAGTAATTTTGCCAATTAAATACACCTCGCCTGGTGAAGGAACGCCTCGTCCGTAAAAAGGAAAGGATTCCATAAGTATACGTTGGATCCTGATGGTGATGATGAGGCAGAAATTGACCAAACTGAAACCTGGCTTGTAAATCGGTTGGTAGAATGTGTTTAACGGGATTGAAATGATGTGGGTGTAGTTTTTAAGTGTGTAAAATTTGTAAAACCGAGGTCTTTTTCACATGAGTAGCATTCGCCAATTATCGTGTACTTATTCCTGGATTTTTAAATTTAGAATTTATACATTTAGATTAGATTTGAAGATCTCTTCTTCTTGTTCTACAGATATAACTTTAGTTTCACCTAGTCGACCATATAATCTTTTGTAAATGTGTCGATCCGGTCGCCATCTATTTGGATATTGTTGTTAGTAGCGTCTTGCTGCCGCACTATTATTAAAATTTACTTGAGCATAAATACAAATCATATGTCTCTTTTCACTATTGGAATATTCATTATACCCAGGCACATTAATTGCTGGACGTTATTTTTTATGACGATTTAAATTAACGTTAAAAGACCTTTTATAACAAATTAATGATTGTCAACACTAATGTATGTGAAGTACCTAAGACTACGTTCATTTCTTAACAATAGTAATGGGTTAATTTCTGACCATAGCCTACGCCATCTTCAATGAACTCTTTTTAATCCCGCGATTAAACTTTCAAAAAAAAAATTAAAATGCAGATATTTCGAAAACCGTTTGTTTAATCGAATCAAATGTATTATATCTTTTTTCTTAGAAATCGTCACTCTATCACAATTTTCAATAATGAAACATTACTAACAAGAAAGTTATGGCATGATATAAGGTGTAACAAGCGCCATCTACATATTACATTAAAAAAAATAGAATTTAATCGTATTTCCCATCCCTAAAAATTCTCAATTACCAGTTTTATGTCCATATCTCAAAAAAGACTTGAGCTTTAGTAAAATAATAATTTCGAGATCTAAACTGTATCTAATTAATGATTCATATATATATATATATATATATATATATATATATATATATATATATATATATATATATAGTAACCTAATTATTGGGGTATCGGTCCTAATTTAGGGCTAGATTTAAATTGCTTTTAAGCTACGCCAAGCTTTCGGTAAAGATTATTACCTTCTTCAGGGCTGCAATATGAGAAGAAATTTGTTTTTTATCTCTGTATGCACATTAATTAGAAATTGAGGATTTTTAGAAAAAAAAAAGGTAGAAAATTGTACTGTACAATTAGTATCGATAACTTCTTGCGAAAAACAAACACACTTTGACCTTAACATTAAAATTAGATTTTACATACTGGCAGGAATTCCTGTTCTCCATATATTTTTATATTGAAATACGAAGCAAGTAAATTTCTTATGTAGGTTGTTTTTGACATGTAAAGAATGTTATAGTACGTTCTGTCAGGATGATTGAAACACAGATCTAGGATTTAGCTATGTAATCACATCGATATACATCCAGATACAAAGAAAAATCAGTAGCTGAGAAATATCTTAATCAAACCAGAACAAGTATGAATTAAACGTCGAATTTTTGCCTACGAAAAACTACTCGAATTGAAGAGACTGACTATAGAAAGGTATATGGATATAATACGTACAAATACTTATATTTTTTAAAAGGAAAATTCTGTGTTATTTAAACTATTATTGTTGTTCGTATAATTGTTCAGACTGAGTAAATTTGAATAAATAGAACTAAGGTCTTCGATATCAGCTCTCTTATTTAACGAATTAGGATTCAGAAATATTTCCACCATTTCCAGAAACAGTCTCTTGTTATAATTAGTTTCCTTACATAATATTTGGGTATCATTAAAGTTGAATAAGTGCCCTGATTGATTTGTGTGTTCTGAAAGTGCACAAGTATTTTTCATTAATCTACAGTCGCTTTTATGCGAAGTTATTCTGTCTTTTAGGACCCTAGAGGTTTGGCCTATGTAAATACCCTCACACTCTGAACAAGGAATACTGTATACAATGTTTGATGTTTTTTGTATTTCATCCCTATCTTTTAATTTTGTAAAAGTGTTGCCTACTATTTTATTATGTTTAAAGGCGATTTTAATTGAAGGATCATACTTGAACAACTTGGTTATTTTTGTTGAAATTTCTTTTATGTAAGGTAACGAAAAATAGTACCTCGGTCTATTTTGAGAATCGAAGGCACTGATGTTGAGACTTATTCCATCATTTCTCTCTCCAGGGTTCATTATTGGAGCTGTGTTATATAATAGTTTTTTTAATAACTTTTGTGGATATGAATTCTTGGGGAGAATATCATACAATCTTTTTAAGTTTTTTCTAAGTAGACTAGGGTGAGAAATCCTTTCAATACGTGTTTTTGGAGCCAATACTAGATTGATCTTTATTTTTTTGGGGTGGTTGGAATGGAAATTAAGATATCTACCAGAACTGGTAGGTTTTATGTACCAGTCTAGTAAAATCTGGTTGTTGTCATTCCTAATTAGTTTGGTGTCCAAAAACGAAACACTATTGTCAGTTTCCCTTTCTACTGTAAACTGAATGTATTGGTTATAGCTATTAAACACTTGTAAGACCTCTTCTACCCCTTCTCCAGGTACAGAAGTGATTAAATAATCCACGTATTTTTTTAAAAACGGTAGTTGAAAAGACAGGTTAGGAATGCAGTCATCCAACAAATCATCCATTACGTATTGAGAAATGATGGGAGAAAGAGTGGCCCCCATGGGGGTGCCTAAAATTTGTTTATAATACTTTTGATTAAACATGCAATATGTACTGTCAAAAATAAATTTTAATATTTCTAAAAAGTTGTTCAAGTTGAGATCTGTGTATTGGCTTATAGACTCCCAATTTTTTGTTATGCTATTTTTTGCTAATGTATAGGAAATATTACTAAAAAGAGAAATGACATCTAGGCTTATTAGGACATAATTATGTGGAATTTGTTTTCCGTTTATTAATTCTGAAAATTGAAATGAATCTGTGATATAGTATTCGTTGTTTTTATTGTATGCAATAGTTAAAATATCTGTGAGAAATTGTGCTAATTTACTATTTGGGGCATTAAGTGAAGAAATTATTGGTCTCAAAGATAATTCTGGTTTGTGAATTTTGGGAAGCCCATAAAATTTTGGGGAAGTCTGATCGTAAATTGTGAGACTTTTAGAAATTTCATCACTCAATTGCCCTTGATCTTTAAGTTTTTTTACTAGTCTGTTAGCTTTTTGTTGATTAGTTGATGTGGGATCCCTGGTGAGCTGCTTGTACTAGGTCGGATTATGTAAAATCTCTTCGGATTTATTTATATATGTTAGTTTAGACATAATAACAGTGACATTTCCTTTATCTGCCCTAGTTACAATAAGCTCATCATGGCTCTTAAAAAATTGTTTTGATTTATAAAATAGAACATTAAGATAACTTTGATTAACTGGTCTTCTCAAGAAGTTAGTAAGTATATTTGTAAACTTAGCCCTTGTGATATTTTTTGTTGTATTGTTAGGGTAATATTTTATTATGTTTTCTAGATCAGCTAATAAGTTTTTTATTGATATTTTATTTTTATTTAAAGGTAAGCTAAATTTAAATCCCAACCCTAAAAAATTTTTTACATCCTCAGGGATCTCTATTCCTGAAATATTTTTAACCCAATTAGGTTCGATGTGGAAATTGAAAATATGTTGTTGATTTTTCAGTTGATTAAATTTCTTAACATTGTCAATTCTAATTTTTTTTAAATATTTTTCATAAGAAAGAATTTGTCTGTTATTGAACTCATTAATTATATTATCAGAGACAGTTTGTTTTAATTTATTTTTTATATGTGTTAGAGAGAATTCTAATTGTCTTAAATTGCTAATTGTTATACTTATCTCTAAATTAATTAGTTTGCAGTTCAACCTGTCATTGAATTCGAGAACCATCTGTCCTGTATGTCCCTCACTAAACCCTATCAAATTGTGGACGTTCTTTGTTCCATCATGAATATGTTTAGGTGTTATTCCATTTTTTCTGCATCTTAGAAGAAAAATACGTCTGTTTTTCATCGAAGCAATCTTGTTGTTAGTTTGTGCCCAAAGTTTAAGCAGTCTAATTACTTCATTCCCATATTGGTGCTGAATAGTTTGGTAAAACCCCATTCCTAATAAATTAAAGAGAAGGGTAGTCTTGACCGACTAGTTGAACAACAAGTAACCTAATTATTGGGGTATCGGTCCTAATTTAGGGCTAGATTTAAATTGCTTTTAAGCTACGCCAAGCTTTCGCCATCTTAATCAAACCAGAACAAGTATGAATTAAACGTCGAATTTATGCCTACGAAAAACTACTAAACTTTTTTTCTCGTTTTTAAATATTCTAGAAAATGATTATAAAGTTTTATGGCATTGTAATTAATTGATTTTTTTTATTAATTCTGTTGAAGAAATGGGAAACTATGTCATGCCTAGAGTTTCTGATAAGATATACGTGTTGTGGCTTTTCCTTGAATGTGTCTATATGTTTTCTGATCAAACAGACGTTTTCTAAAATAAATAATGCAGGAAATGTTAATATTTCATGTTTTTTGAAATTGTATTGACAGTGCCCTCTATTATTTAGACCAAACAAGTAGCGAATTGCTCTCTTTTGAAGCCTAAAAATACTAAGAAATTGCTCGGTGGTACAGCAGCCCCAAGAGGGAAGGCTATAGCGGAGATGGGATTCGAATAGAGAGAAATAAGTAAGTCTAGCAGAAGTTCCAGTTTTTTTGAAACTGTACGAATGGCAAAGCATGCGTTAGAAGTTTTTTAGTTATGGTGTCACTTAGACCATTTTAGGTTGTTATTTATATTGAAACCCAGGAATTTAACCGACTCAAGGTATTTAATATTGCTGTTAAGTAGCTGAAGTATCCCCTTATAAGATAAGGCCACCGTTTTATCCATATTGAAGCAAAGCAGATTGGAATCGGACCAAGCCTTAATCAAAACAACGTCGTTGGAAATATTAGAACGTAAAGACGTAACAAAATCACTCATGTTATGCTTGTGTCGTGAGCAAAGAGAGAGATTTTCCCATTAGTTTTTAGGTTGGTGATATCATTAATGTATAACAAAAACAGAATAGGTCCCAAGAGCGAACCTTGAGGGACTCCACTTGTAATCAATTTACAATCAGAATCAGAACCATGTGCTCTTACATTGTTGCCTATTCCCGAGATAATATTTAAACCAAATTCAAGAAATACCACGGATTCCATAAAAATTCAGCTTGCTTATCAAAATTTGAGAAATGGTATAAGACGATTCTTCAGTAACCTTTCAATGATTTTTGATAGCACTGGTAGTAGAGCAAATGGGCGATAATTGCAAGAGTTAGTTTTTTCGCCCCCTTTACGAAGATGAATAATTATAGCTGTTTTAAGGCATTTAGGGAATATATCTTTTATAAGAGATTCATTTATTAGTGTTGTATGGGCCTCTATGACTTGGAGCAGCATGTTCAGGAATATTCTAATTGATAGGCCATCAGTGCTACACGAAGATTTGTTTGTGATGTTGTTCATTTCTTGCAATAGTTTCATGCTGCTAACAGGGCTTAAGAAAAGGCAATAACCGACATTTTTCGATGGAGGAAGATACTAGAGGTAACATTTTTGCTTATATTAATAAAATAATCACTTAGATCGTTTGGCCTTGGCAAGATATGAGTCACAGGGTTTGATTTGTTTTTGAGGTCATTGATAATGGACCAGGTTTTCTTTGAAACGTTTTTAGACGTTTTTGATAGTATATATTTTTTTGCTAACTTGATTAGTTTAATATAGATCCTCCTATAATTAGAGATATAGTCGAGAATAAGAATGAAGTCGGTGAATTTTTTTATACATAAGGGAGAACGCATATTTTTAGCAGAAATGCGTAGTTCTTTCATGGTCGACGGTTTATGATGCTTAGGTTTGTTAGTCTTATTGGGAAGGCCTTATTAATGGCCCTTAAAATTTTATTTAAAGAAGCTCTAAAATTTGAGTTAACATTTTCAAATTCAAAATTTCAGTTTAAGCAAATATTATGAAATTCCGAACAATTGGCGGCCGAGAAAATTGTGCCCCTATGGCGAGGTCTCTGTAAGGGCCTAAGAGAAATACTAAATTTGGAAAATATTGCTTCGTGGTCGGAAAAACCCTGTGCAACAAACCTGAGATTAAACCTCTGATGAAGAAAAATCAGACGCCACGTAATCAATGATAGAAGAAGAGTATTTTGAAATTCTAGTTGGAGAACGAAACAGTCGAATATAGAAATTAAATATTTCTGGGTGGCACAAACAGTAGCAAGCAATTAAAGAAATATTGTACATCAGAATTTGGTGATCTATAAATACAGATCAAATAGAGCTCAAAGTTTTGGTTATTAGAAAATTAAAAAAAGTTATCCGCTAACAAAGGGTCATATTTAGTTACCGAAACGACCGTTTAGAGAAAGAATCAGTGTTCCTCCATGAGCTGAGTTATTTCTGTCATATCTAGCTATTGTAGAATATCTCTCCATCTAAAAGGGTTCGTTCAGATTCAGCCAGTACTCAGTAATTGCAACCAGTTGGGGGAACTCCAATTCTTCTAGAAATAGATACAACTCGTCCGTTTTATTTTTTAGAGAAGCGATATGAATTAAAACCATACTAACACCCGTAACACCAGGAATTTTTAAGGAATCTAGTTTCTCGTGGCACGTCAAGTTATCTAGTTTTTCAGGGAATTGCTGGAAAAGTAGTTTTTGTGGCATTCTCTGGTCCTTTGAAGATGGATCGTTCTCTCCGAAGTTACATAGACAGCGAGATCGGCTTCCACTTCTGCTGTACTGAATCCATAAGCATCATGGAAGTCGTAGTAAATCTTATGCAGGGTTTTATTATCTATAGGAATGCATTCAAAAGCCAAAAACAGCCTGGTGCTGGTATTTGTAAATCCTTCAGAGTGAACTGACACAGACTGATCATGTAGAAAGACGAGAAGGGTCTTTAAAATTGCAGACTCTTTTAGTCTTGACATGAGGAAACGGTTATCAGAACTTTTTTCGGCCAACGTAAGCTTCACTGTTGGGGGAGTCAATGGATCAAAAGCGGGTTCTTGGACATGATGAGGCTTCTTGGAAAGACTGTAGCAGTTGCCGCTCAAAAAGGCATTTGGTTTGCAGGCAGCAATAGCCTTTTTGTCTGAAGTTATTATAATGTCCTTTTAAGTAACTGGAGAGGAGACATCCAGTGAGTTGCCGGAGCTCGAGTTGGTGTGCAGTTTCGTCGTTGTGGTGGGAGGAGGGTAGTTCTCTGCAGTTTTTTTAGAAGGATCGGATTCAGCTAACCATTTTATTACGCCATGGGGCCATAAGTTACTGTCTAAAAGCTTTTCAGCAGAGTTTCTTGATTGGGTCCCAATTTAAGCAACGAATAAACTCTGTAGTGACTAACTTTTCCTTTACGTAATGAACTATGTTGTTAGGTGTAAAGCCTGTAGGAAGATTTTTTACGGTTACATAGTTCCACCGTTGCGTTGGCGACCGAGTCAGAAAGTTCATGTGGAATCAAATTTTGTGATACCTTTGCGATTTTATCGTTGAGATGTTTCAAACTGGAGGAGTCACACAGGACACAAAAAAAACGGAGTTGGGTTAATTTTTGTAACATCAGGAGTTTTGTGGTAGCTTTATCAAGGCCCGTGCAGTTCATGCAAAAAAATGATTTACACTCGCCACTACAACGAAGTTTATTATATTTGTCTTTCTCAGAGAATTCTTTATGGCAATTTTCACACTTCTATTCAGCCATTATAAAAGAAAAATCGTCGTACGAAAATACAAAGCGTAAACGAAACAGAACTCAAAATAAATACACGTACACACGAACTGCGAAGAACGCAAACAAAACACAACCGACCGGTATGACAGTCGACCTATGTGAGCTATATTTATAACTATAATAATTATATATATATATATATATATATATATATATATATAAAAAATATATATACATATATATATATATACTTATATATATATATATATATATATATATATATATATATATATATATATATATATATATATATATATATATATATATATATATATATATATATATATATATATATATATATATATATATATATATATATATATATATATATATATATATATATATATATATATATATATATATATATATATATATATATATATATATATATATATATATATATATATATATATATATATATATATATATATATATATATATATATATATATATATATATATATATATATATATATATATATATATATATATATACATATATTATCTCTTTTATCGTCCTTTACAGCAGTGATTTTAATGTCATATGCCGATATTTCCTATCGTCCTATGTTTTTGAACATATATATTATTCATATTTACACTACTTTTGTGTTATTTTTTATATGGGTTAATAGACTGTACCACTGACAAAATTCAGAATCTTTGTTCTCAAAGTCTCAACTAAATATATTGGAGAAAATAAGACATATTGAGTTATTAATTTGCACAAGGTGTATTTTTTTCTTTCTTAAGGAAATATAGTTCGACTATAAAGTAGTTTTAGTATTTAATATATATGGTACTAGTGTTTAAAATTATTTTAAAAAGAAATATGCTCATGGTTAGGGGGATTATAAAAAGAATGCTTAAAAAAATGGGTAAATCCTTTACCGGCAAATTCCCTCGTTATATTTTTTTCCATTTGTTAAAAATAGTGAAGTATGACCCTGTTTAGTTCAGTGCATAGTCACAGTATATATGTGTGTTACATATACTGTCTTTTCAAACATTTTTATTGGGTGCCATTTTGTTCCATCATACTGGAATCCTGCCAATATTCTACCCGTTTCTTTCTACCTATGCCATACTTGACTTTTGGGCATAATTTGAAATAAATTCAATACTTTTTACCTTAACACATACCACCATTTTGTTACGGCATGTTGAATTCGAACCAATTTATCCCATTTTCACATTTAATTTTTCTGCAAAATTTAAAGTTTGCTAGTTTATCTCTATATCACACTTAACTCTTGCACAACAATTCCAATGGATCCTGCCCAAAATTTGTAAGTGTTAACATATATTTCATTCCGAAATTTCATTACCAAATGAAAGTAATTGTAATAAAAATAATAAATAGATTAATGTTGCTAACATGATATCGGAGGAGATGCTTCGGTATACGGGAAGAAGTAGTATTTTTTTATTTTTTGCTTTATAAAGGATATCGGTGGATTCTTTTCCCGTGATAATATACTAACTCTAAAAAGTCGGGTTTTGTATTTTTTAATAACTTGTACTTGTTTTTCTTTTTCTCAAATTTTGTTTTGTTTTAGGTAAAACAGATATCTTGCTTGTCCAATAATTTAACTATAACCCAAATAAAAAAAGATTTTTTTTAATTTTTATAGAGCAAAAGTTATCATTACCTTTGTAATACATTTTCACAGTATACTAAAGCATTTTAAAAAAAATCATCGCAACGCTCATAAACAAATAAAAAGTCTTTATGCCTTTTTCAAGAATAGAAGTCGAGAGGAGATATTTGTTAGTATAAGTAATTTCAAAAGCTTTTCGGAGGGCTTATGAGTATACATCTCGGGGGTTCCTATTCCTAATTTGGTTTCGCCTTATGAGTAACTAAGGGAAGTGACGTACAGATCACAGAAGACGCCACTTACAAACTCCAAGACGTATAGTCTAAGGTCTCTCTAATCTAAGACCCAGGGCTCACAATTAATTTTAATATTGGACTTTGGCAACAATGCGGCAACATAACCGAACTAAGAGTTTAATACAGTTTTAATATAGTTTAAGGATGCGATTAAGTAGTTACTATAAGCTTAAGCCGTTTCGGCAATGTCTAGGGAAGAGCCGGAAATGACCGGTTAATTTGATAATTTGCCCGGAATATGTATGAGGGCCACACCAGTAAATAACGCAGGCCGACTAAATAGCGGAAGTTGAATAAGTTAGCGCGCTCTTGGGCCACAGGGTCATATTTGAAGTAGTTCGGGTTGTTTTTGGTCGGAGCTTTACGACTTTATCAGATGGGATTCACTTGTAATTCTGTTAACGTATGAGTTTGAGAACGTAACTGACATATGATACTTCCCTAAATAATTTTTCAAACAATATATGATTAGTTGTCAGCTTGGTGTCTGATTATAGATAGGATTTTGTCAAGAATATTCTGATTTCGTTAGAAAGAGTTCGGAGAAGGTTTTTCCACAGAGAAAGAACGTAATTTTTGGATTTCCCCAGTTTTTTGTCAGTGTCAAGAAGTAGAAAAAAACAAACTGACTTTCAAGAGAATGACAATCTGAATATAAATTTAATTGGATAAATTTTCAGTTTTGCCCACCATCGCCAAATTTAACGAAATTTGGTGCTGGGCGTTAATAATGAATCTGAAGTTAGTTTTTTTCGGCCTCGTTTCGTTTCCGTGTTATCCATCTCAAAATTTACAATTTTATATTTAGAGTTTTTCACCTTCTTTTGAACTTCATCTAATAATTTTTGTAGTAAATTAATTAAAGACAGAATGAAATACCAAAACACTACATATTTTTCAATTTATAACACTATTTTTTTTCACTCATAAATCATTTCAATAAAATCGTATTTGTAAGCTGCTATGTTTGAAAGGGATTTTCTTGTTGTCGTAATTAATAACAATTGTCAATTCAAAAGAAAAGGCGGTAACAATTGAAAATTTTAGAAATTTTGTGGTGATAGTTTTTAGTACATTTTATTGTAAATATTTTAGTATAGATTATTTTAAATATTTTCTTACATAGGTAGTGTGGTCACCTTTATATTGTGTTTACGTGTTGTAAAACGGTCGTGATTAAATCGTGAATTTCAGTAACTAATACAGTGGCGGCTCGTGGATATAAGAGCGGGTGAAGCGCAGGTAGCTAGGTGGACAGCGCCGTAAGTAAAAATTGCGCAGCAGACAAAAATTTTTCGGTGTGCCACGCCCAAAATGGCTATTTTTTAACCTTTTTATGATGTTAATTATCCATAGCTTTGGAGCGTTTTTTAATACTTAAGAAAAATAATATGAATTTATAGGCTTTTAAATATATTTTTTTGTTCTTAAAAAACAGTTATGTACCTATATATCTTAAAGTTAATTTCGATTCGATTCGATCGATGCAAAACTGCTTCCGCCTCCATGATCCGAGCGCACTAATTTACATTAATTTTATAACAAGCGCCTGCAGCAGCAATTTATGCCGCTCCCATCTCCATTTGGCTTACGGATATTCACCACTGCGTTGCCATAGCAACTGCCGTAAACAAATCTAAGCGCGAAAGCAGACGTGGGAGGGGAGTCTGATGCGGAATTTGTTACTGCTGCTCAACGGGTCGCTCTTATGAAAAAGTGTTCAGAGCGCTACGTTTTTATGTCATTGATTGAGTATATAACGCACTCGTTTTGATAGAAAATAGTGGTATAATTAAGTAAAAAATGTGAATTTATATAAAACACTACATTTTTATAATAAAAATATACATTAAAAATATTTTTATTTTTAAGTAAATTGATTGGTCCCTGGTGAGCCGGCACTGATCTAATCGTGTATTTTTTTAATAATGCCCTGCCCTAGTGATTAAAATAATCTTGTTACCGACTGGACCTTTTTATTTTCTTAAAAAACGGCGGTTCCGCTCAGATATTTTCGTTAAACCGATTACGGTCTTGTTCTAACCTCTGAAGTACTGAATCAGCTGTTACGTTGTTTATACAATAAAGGTGTCCATAAACGACAGAATTTTCCAATTTCACCCGTTCTAAATGTCAGCTCAGGGGGAGTGCTGTTTGCAAAAAAACTATTAGATCAAACCAACATGTAATTGAGGGCACTGTGCCTGGTTCCATAAGGGATGTTCATGTTTGTCGAATTCTGAATTTGACAAAAACTACTCCCAATGTAAGAAAAATGGTTCTCATGATAGGTCTTGCAGGAGCTGCAGCGGTGTTCAAACGAAATGTGTATTGTTTCAGAACGTCTCACAGGAATCTGTATTACAGAATCAAATTAACAATTTGGAGACTGCAGGTAATGCGACCATTAATGATGTGGTTTCCCTCATTTCCCAGGTGTTAACACTGCTTTTAGATTAACAACAAAGACTAATAGGTTCCTGACTGAATTAAGAAATACTGAACAACAAAAAAATTAAAAAGCAAAAAAGAGGAAATTATGAAAATTCAAAATCAACTGTCCGCTATTAACAGTCCTCTTGCCCTGTCATCCACTATGACCCACTTTGCAGTAAGGAGGCCATTATACATGAAACCTATGAAAGGCAGTTGGGGGCTAAAAACATTATTGCATATAACATTCAAGAGAGCACATCAAAGCTTTCTACAGAGAGAATTGACCATGATAAAGCCCACTTTGTGAGTGTACTTGAAAAAATGGGTTTAAATACAGATGTGGAATTTAGAGCATCAAGAATTAGGCGGATATTAGATAAACCGAGGCCTTTAAAAATAACCTTTGCTAACACAGAATTAGTTAAAAACGTCCTAAAAAATAAACACAAACTTAATGGTGTAACATAAAGCTAAAGAACGATCTTACTCAACTTCAGCGCAATCAAGTAAATAAATTAAATAGAGAAATGGATAGAAGAAAAAAAATGGCGAAAAGAATCTAGCTGTGAGGTTTAAAGGGGGGATTCCATAACAGTATTGATAGCAATCTTTTAGCGGGTGGCACCGTAAACTGACATGCTGGGTACATTCCATTGAATATATATTATCAAAATGTGGGAGGCACGAAGACTAAATTAAGTACTTTTAAGAGTGCAGTTCTGAATTCTAGATATGAAAAGTCATAATAATTGCGGTGTCCTGATTGGATGGTGATGTTGGTGATTCAGAGATGCAGATCAGTGGATATAATATCTACCAAACAGACAGATCAGCAGAATCTAGCGAGAAAAAACTTGGCGGAGGTGTTCTAATTGTAGTTCGTGCAAATTTAAATTCGAACTTACTTCATAGTGATAACCCCTAAGTTGAGCAAATTTTTATATTAGTTAAATATAGGTTTAATGATATCATTATTGTAGGTTTGTATATACCTCCCAGTAGTGATGTTGGTAAATATGTTACACACTACACCACTGTGGAGTCGTTGCATCAGGAATATCCAGACACTAAACTACTCGTTTTCGGAGATTACAATCTGCCAGAAGCTACATGGTATAACAATAACTTAGGGACTTTAGTTAATTATCCAATCGGCTCTTAGGTTGTGGACGTAAGTGAATCTTTCGGATTCCTTAATTTATTCCAAAATGTCACCATAACTAACAAAGTAATGTATACGTTGATTTAATTTTTAGCAGTTTCGAATCTTTAGATGTTCGTACCTCAGTAGATACTTTACTCCTAGATAGTCTTCATCCTTGTAATATATTGATGTTGAACATTTTTTTTGCGTCGGTGGACTGGAATGGCTTGATAAATCATTCCTCCGATGTCAATACCACGGCAGACACTTTTTACTTCATTGTTAATCAGGGGCTCTAATCGTTTGTACCTCGCAGACGCTTTGTTTCAAGCAATTTTCCAAGGTTTTAGTCAAAATCTCGTTCAATGGATCAAGAATTATTTGGAGGGGCGAACGTACAGGGTCAGAGTTTGTGGCTTCAGGTCTGACCCAATCGCAGCCGTTTCGGGGGTGCCTCAAGGTACACACTGCTCTCTTGTATCTTTCTGATTTTTTGATGATCGCAGATGATCTTAAAATATTTAAAGTGTTTGAATTCCTATTGAATTGAATTCGGATGCCTTACAGTCGGACCAAGACCGATTTGTGGAGTGGTCGGGAGTAAATTGGCTAGCTCTTAACATTGGTAAATGTAGTTCTATTACCTTTTTTTAAAGGGCAATTAAAATTCAACACATAGTATTGATGAGGTGCCTCTGGATAGACTTAACACAGTGAAAGACCTTGAAGTGCTATTTGACTATCGTCTCTCACTCAGTGACTATGTTAATGTAGTGACTACAAAATCAAGCAAATTGATGGGTTTTATCCAGAGAACCAGCGACTTATCTGTTAATTCATTAAGATTAATTTATTGTACTCTGGTAAGATCTGTTCGGGAATATACCTTTGTGATATGGTGTCCAAATTATGAAGTTTAGAAGTATAGTTTAGAAAAAGTTCAAAACAGATTTCTCAGGCTGTGCCTATAAATTAAATACTATCATTGTTGATTATAATTATGACCACATCCGTAGTATCCTTAAATTAGATAAATTAGCCCATAGAAGGACTGTAAACGATGTGAGCCTAGTGTTCAACTTCTTAAATGACCAGTTGAGATGTCCGGCTCTTCTAAACTGATTAACTTGCACGTACCATATAGATCTTTTAGGAGAACTGAACTTTTTTATATTGAACACCATAATACCAGTTTTGGTTTCCATGAACCTATTACAGGGCAATGAGATTTGCAAATCAGCATGAAGAGCTTGACCTGTTTTGTTCTGGCTTGAATTCTTTAAAAAGAAAAGTGTTATATATCCTAAAGATGTGATTATGATGGGATTTACTCATTGCCACATAGTGCGGACGCTAAAACTTTCTTTATATATATATATATATATATATATATATATATATATATATATATGTATATATATATATATATATATATATATATATGTATATTTGTAATTAGTTTCTTAGTTTATTTTTTTACATACATACATAGTACTTTTGTTATAAAATGGTATGTACCCATAAAATTTGCAAATAAATAAATAGACAGGTAGATCGAGCGAATGTAATATCGATGCTATAGAATAATGAACCTATTAAGACAAGTAAATTTGGCACTGAAGCCGAAGAGTTATTCCAGTCCTATTTTTATTTTCGATGCTAACACTGATCCACAGAAAGTGCTGTTGCCAGAATAATGTTAGGTGTGAGAAGCGTTTCAAGTTTTTATATAACAACCGTTATATTTTGGTTATAGCTTTAACGATGATTATTGACGAACCTCCTATGTAACAAAATATCCATAGTAAACAATACTAGTATCAAAAACTGATTTTATAAAATTCGTTAAATTGAAAATCAAATAATTACCTTCTACTTTTTTTGAAAGTGAGAATTCACATTCAACATCAAAGACAAAAACAAGAAGAATTCTCTATTAAAAAAGACGATTTAAGCAATTAATGGGTACGATTTTATTGAAGATTAAAGTGATTTATGAGTGAAATAACGTTATAAGTTTGAGAAATCTATAGTTTTTGTTTGTATTTTATATTAAATGAACCAAACTTATAAAATTTATCAGGAGAAATAATAATATTACAGCAAATTGAAAATTCAAAGTTCTGAGAATAAAAGGAATGATAAAAGATATATGCAATAATTGAATGTGATCAAAACAGTTTTTATGTTATAAGTGTGGAAATAACGATCATTATGAGACTAGCTGTGAGAAGCTGATACCACGCCATATCTCATGATGATTATTTTCGATCCGAATAACATACAAAACTTTATCTTTTGGCGCCAGTTGAGTCAAACATTGTGCAAATTTTGTTAAAAAATATTTCTCCGATTTTATAATTTGTTTAGTTGTACAAAAAAATAAGTTTTATAGAGCAAAAAAAAAAAGTTTGCTAATATTTTATCCAATAAACAAGAAATTGCTGAATGCTTTAATAGCTTTTATAGAGAAGACAGCATTGATGAAATTGTAAATAGTATTCCAAATAGTAATTATAAATTGCCATTGTTATAATAACAGCTTTTCATTTAATAATTTTTAATTGTTAAATTTGGAAAGTTTAGAGTAATTGGTCTTTATACTTAAAAACAAAATTTGTTCAGCCTTTACTTTAAATAGTAGTTGATATACCTGATGTGTATCGGGGAAACTAAAAATAGCTACTAATGTGCCAGTGGAAAAAGTTAAAAATAAAATTAATGAGATGGATGAGTTTTGACTACTAAATATGTTATGTGCAGTTGAAAAAGTTTTAGAGAGGGAGGTTTATAATGATGTGTTAAATTTTATAGAATCTAATCAAATTCAATCTTAAGAAGCAAGTTCCCCTAATTTCACCACGTAGTAAAGTACACCACACAGATTTAAAACATCGACGAAAGGGAAAGGTATGTCAAAAGCCGGCCGTTTCCATGGGTATACAGAGTTGTAGCCAACCGCGAATGATCAATACAATGTTTCCATAGTTACTCACATTCTTTTCATAGACTCAGATTCGTGTACCAAACTTTATATGTATTAGCCTGTATACTTGATACTACTGTGAGTAAAATGTAATGCTCAATGTAATAAATCACTTTAAAATTTTATGCTCGCCGGTTTTAATCTGTAGATAATTGGATAAACAACTAATATCACAGATTTTGATTTACAAAAAAAAGACCAACATAGATTGAAAAGTGATAACTGTTTAAGTGCTTTACATTACCTATGCATACTTTTTCGATGACTTTTAAAGTACCTCTTTGCGTTTTATTCTGAACTTATTAATAAATATATAATACCTCGAATACAAATGTATTTAAAGTAGAATCATTTAATAAACGATATTAAAAATTAGAAATATAGATTTTTTTTATCAGAATTTGCTGTATATTTTTTCATTAAATGGGTTTTTCCTTGATGATTATAAATATACCAGGTGTGATACCCTATTTTTTATACCAGTTCAGTTCAGTAAAAGTATTCTGTGTAAATTTAGCCATCAATTTTTTCATTATATAGAGCATTTTGACATCACTCAGTATCATGACAAGAGGGTTCTGTACACTTTATTGACATATACAAAAATAGAAATAGTGGCGGAGGTAACAGTAATAATTGATGGAAGAACACCATAACATATCAGTAAAATGTAATGCCTAAAATTAAGCTCTGCAATTTTAGAATTCTTTAAGATTTCAAAATAAACCGAAAACAAAATGTCGACAAGAGACTACTTTCCTTCATTATCGCCATTTGTTCGAACATATGTTTTTCGGAGAAACTACACTTCAGTTTAAAATTTACAAACATGTCATCACTATATGATCAGCCCGGACTATTTCAGAGGATTCAAGAAAATACAAAGTTTGAATGCTCTGAATGCTCTGTATATAGCCAAAGATTCTGATATTGAAAGTATCCAAGAATAACTAAAACCTAGATTAGTTTGAAAGATATACTTCCCCAAACAGTTAAACACTGCCATAGTAATTTCAGTGTACTTGGTATGTAATTGCTATTTATCCTAAATCGGGCCTGATTTATTAGCGTCATATACACACACCGGTAAATTTAAAGGAACGGAGAAAATTCAAGTTTTGTGTTTTTATCCTAACAAATTTGAACGAATCATTTAACAAGGAAAGTTAACTAACAGCCTAGTCGATTTCAGTTTATTTTGGGAAGCATTATTGCATTTTGAATCCTGTTTAAAAAAAAATCGCTAAATTTCTTTACCCGGAACTTCCTGGGTTATGATTTTTTCCATTTATTAGGAATAGTGAAGTGTGAAGTGTGACCCAATTTAGTTCAGTACATAGTCACAGTATATATGTGTTACACATATTGTCTTTTCATTTTTGTTTGTTCCATCATATTGGATTCCTACAAATATTTTACCATTTTCTTTCTACCTATGCCACACATGACTTTTAGGCATAGTACTTTTTACATTCACACATACCGCCATTTTCCTACGTCATATTGAATTCATACCAGTTTATGCCATTTTCACATCTAATTTTTCCGCAAAATCAATTGAACAGGATTTTTTTACATTGATTTTTTAAAAATTTTATTTGGCCGGCATTTTGTTTCGCCACCTTAAATTGAAACTCATATTATCAGTCTTTCCCTACTCCGCTGGTCCGCAGATACTTCCTAGATATTAAGTTTCTAACTGGTTTTCGTTATCGATCCTCTTATTGTTATGTTAAGTGATGTATTATTTGGGGTTATGATCCAGTAAAAAAACAAAAGCCTTTTTTTTTAAGTCTACGTTTCGCAACTTTATAGTTATATCCTCAGATTTAATATCCTACATGAAACCCATATTATCAGTCTTTACCTACTCCGTTGGTCTGCAGATATTTCCTAACCCCAAATAATACACCACTCTAACAACAAGAAGATCGTTAGCGAAAACCATTTAGAAACTTAATATGTGGGAAATATCTGCAACGGAGTAGGTAAAGACTGATAATATGGGTTTCATGCAGGATATAAAATTTATATGTGTCCTGAGAATGCAACAATAAAGTTGCGAAACGTCGAGAGTTTAAAAGTCTTTTGTTTCTTTACTGGACCCTAAACCCAAATAATACACCACTCTAACATAACCACAAGAGGATCTTTAACGAAAACCATGGAAACATAATATCTGGGAAATATCTGCAGACGAATGGAGTAAGTAAAGACTGATATATAAGTAGTTATTCAGGCTGCATTTTTAAATATTTTATTAAGCCGTCATTTTGTTCCGCCCTCCTGGATTCGTACCAAAATGTTACCAGTTTATTTCAACATAATACTTGATGTTTTTTGCATATTTTCAGATAAATTGGATGAGTAGTTTTTTAATAATATGACCATATGACCCTTAATTTTTGACCAAAATTTGAAGTCAATGCGGTAAGTAGTCTTTAAGCTATGCCGCGAACTGACAGACAGACAGACAGAAAGACCGACAGACGGACCGACGAGTTTATAAAACATATATTTTGGCATCTAGCGACGCTAAAATGTAAAGATGTATAAAAATGACAGTGTAACTTTTTTACGATTACAAACATTTTATTTGGTCACCATTTTGTTCGGCCATCTTGAATTAGTACTACTATTTTACTAGTTGATCCCTATACCACAATTAGTTATGGTACATAATTAGAAATCGAACCATTAAGCAGTTTTTTCGAGCTGAATTTTTAAATATTTTATTAAGCCGTCATTTTGTTCCGCCATCTTGAATTCGTACCAAAATGTTATCAGTTGATTCCAACATAATACTTGATGTTTTTGCTAAATTTGAGACAAATTGGATGAGTAGTTTTTTAATAATAATTTTTTTTAGATTTCACTAAGCCGCCAATTGAATTTTTACCAAAATGTTACCAGGGCATCCCAATATGACACTTAAAATTTCAAGTCAATCGCGTAAGTAGATTTTTAGCTACGCCGCGAACAGACAGACAGAGAGACCGACGAAATTGAGAAAACATGTTTTTCGTCATCAAGGGACCCCGAAACGTGAAGATCTGAATAAATCTCGGGGAGTGATTTTTTCACGATTACAATACTTCCCTTTCGAGGGAAGTAACAGGACTAAAAATCGTTTTTTGCAAAAAAGTTGTTGGAACTTGTTTTAAACATAATGTCCAACCGAAATTACAAGGATTTTTTCAAAAACGCGTGTTATTTCTAAACAAACAAACAAAAGTATGCTTTATTGTCGCAGGAAAATTGTTACAATTTTATGGACAAAGCGAAATTTACCTTAAAACAAAAACCAAATATTGATCGAAAAAAAATCATATTTTTCTATAGTCAATACGTAAATTGTAAATATAACATTCGTTATATTCGTAACATTGCCGTAAAGCGGTTAATGAATCCAGGTGACCTAACAAAAGGAAATAAATAATACATATGCCAGGTAAATAATTTCGATGTCATTGAAATTAAAATTACGCGACCTTAAGCTCTATTTTGTTATCGTTATAGAAGCAAAATAAGTGAAGTTAACCCAAAAAGATTTAAGTAAACAAGCAAATAAAAAACATTTTAATGAGACTTATTCATTATAAACATCAATAACACAGTAAAAAGGTCTTTCAATGAGGTACGCTTTGATTGTTGTGGCATTTGCGGGAATGTGCTTATATCTTTTCTTATCAAACAGACGGTTTCTAAAATAAATAATGCAGGAAGTGTTAAAATTTCATATTTTTTGAAATAGTATTGGCAGTGCCCTCTATTATTTAGACCAAACAAATAGTGGATTGCTGGCTAGGCCTTAGCGGACATGGATTTCGAATAGAGAGAAATAAGTAACTTTGGCAGAAGACAAGTCCAGTTCTTTCGAAACTGATCGAATGGCAAAGCAGGCGGTAGAAAGTTTTTTAGTTAAGGTGTGCATATGCTTAGACCATTTTGGGTTGTTATTTATATTCAAACTCAGGAATTTAACCGACTCACCGTATTTAATATTGCTTTTAAGTAGCTGAAGTAGTTGTAAAGTCTCCTTATAAGAAAAGGCCACCGTTTTATTCACATTAAAGCCTTAGTCATAACAAGATCGTTGGAAATATTAGAATGTAAAGACGTTGTATCAAAAGCACTCCATGTTATGCTTGTGTCGTCAGCAAAGAGAGAGATTATTCCATACATTTTTTGGTTGGTGATATCATTAATGTATAACAAAAAAAGAATAGGTCCCAAGACCGAACCTTGAGGGACTCCACTTGTAATCAATTTACAATCAGAATCAGAACCATTTGCCATTACAAATTGTTGCCTATTCCCGAGATAAGATTTAAACCAATTTAAAGAAATACCCCGGGGTCCATAAAAATTCAGCTTGCTTATCAAAATTTCATGACTAACACAGTCAAAGGCTTTTGCATAGTCACAAAAAACTGAGGCTGTGGGGTGGTTGTTATTGAGGGATAAGTAGACATCGCAAAGCAACGAGAACATGGTGTCACTGGTGCACTTGTTGGGTAAAAATCCAAACTGATCCGGAGATATTATCTGGTGTTTAAGGAGAAATGGCATAAGACGATTCTTTAGTAATTCAATGATTTTTGATACCACTGGTTTATGAAAAGGAATAATTATAGAAGTTTTAAGGCATTCAGGGAATATACCTTGTATAAGGGATTTATTTATTAGTGTTGTAAGGGCCTCTTTGACGGGGGTCGGTAGGTTCAGGAATATTTTAATTGATAGGCCATCAGTGCTACACGTGTGCTTGCGTGTGATTAATTTCTTTCAATAGTTCCATGCTGCTAACAGGGCTTAAAAAAATCAGCGACATTTTTCGATGGAGGGAGAAACGAAAGAGGGTCCAAACTTGGCGAGATACCAGAGGTAATATTTTCGCTTACATTAATAAAATAATAATTTAGGTAATTTGGCCTTGGGAAGATCTGAGTCACAGGTTTTGATTTGTTTCTGAAGTCATTGATAATGGACCAGGTTTCCTTTGAAACGTTTTTAGACTTTGTTAGACATTTTTGATAGTATATGTTTTTGCTGACTTGATTAGCTTAATATAGATCCTCCTATAATTAGAAATATAGTCGAGAATAAGAATGGAGTCGGTGAATTTTTTTATATGTAAGAGGGAACGCATATTTTTAGCAGAAATGCGTAGTTCTTTGGTGGTCCACGGTTTATGACGCTTAGGTTTTATAGTATCAAGAGGGAAGGCCCTATTAAGAGCACTTAAAATTTTATTCAAGAAAGCTCTAAAATTTAAGTTAACATTTTCAAATTCAAAATTCCAGTCGGTGTTTAAGCAAATATTATGAAATTCTGAAAAATTGGCGGCCGAGAAAATTCTGCCTCTATGGCGAGGGCCTAAGAGGAATACTAAATTTGGAAAATATTGCTTCGGGATCGGAATGATTTGCATTACAAACCTGAGATTGAACCTCTGATGGAGAAAAATCAGACGTTACGTAATCAATGATAGAAGAAGAGTATTTTGAAATCCTAGTTGGAGGCGATACGTGCATTACAGACCGAAAGAGTCGAATATAGAAATTAAATATTTCTGGGTGGCACAACCAGTAGCATAGTCAATATTAGGGTCCCCGCATAGAATTTTCCTGCCTTTTACTGGTAGACTATCTAGCAAATTTAGCAGGTAATTAAAGATTGAACATCAGAATTTGGTGATCTATAAATACAGATTACATATCATACCAAATTTTTGATTATATACTATAGAAAATTTAAAAAACTTATCCGCTAACAAATGGTCATATTTAGTTACCCAGGCGAAATCCCCATGTAGAAAATCAATGTTCCTCCATGAGCTGAATTATTTCTGTCATAAAAGGATTCGTTTAGGTTCAGCCAGTGCTCAGTAATTGCAACACGTTAGGGGAACTCCAATTCTTCTAGGTATATTCTAATAAGTCCATAAGCATCATGGAAGTCGTAGTAAATGTTACGCAGGGTTTTATTGTCTGTAGGAATGCATTCAGAAGACAAAAACAGCCTGGTGCTGATATTTGTAAATCCTTCAAAGTGAACTGACGCAGGTTGAGCATGTAGAAAGGCGAGGTATAACTTGAAGGCCTTTAAAATGGCAGGCTTTGTTAGTCTTGACATGAGGAAACGGTTATCAAAACTTTTTTCGGCCACCGGAAGCTTCACTGTTGGGGGAGTCATTAGATCAAAAGCGGGTTCTTGGACATGATGAGCGGTCTTGGAAAGATAGTAGCAATTGTCGCTCAAAAAGACATTGGATTTGCAGGCAGCAATAGCCTCTTTGTCTGAAGTTATTATAAAGCCCTTTTGAGTTACCGAATTTCGAGTTTGTATGCAGTTTCGTGGTTCTGGTGGGAGGAGGGTGGTTAGCTGCAGGTTTTTTTAGAAGGATCGGATTCAGCTGACCATTTTAATACAACGCAATGGGGCCATAGGTTGCTGCCTAAAAGCTTTTCAGCAGAGTTTCTTGATTGGGTCCCAATTTTAAAATCAATATTTCAGTTATGATTGATTAGGTGGTAACAGGGAATAAACTCTGCAAAGCCTGTAGGAAGATTTTTTTAACTTAATTTAATTAATTTTATTATTACAGGCTAGTGTGTTAGAGCCTTCTTTCTGAAAGGCTTACACTTATTTTAGTTTTCAAATTTGGAGTATAACTCCTTTACCAAGTCTGTTACACTAGTTACGTTACTGTTTATGTTATCAATACCTGCTTTTACTTCAACAGAAGAGGAGTTCTGTACTTGGATTTTTATCGCTTCTTGAGCATTATTGAAGAGGATTTCAGAAATATTATAAATATTCTGTTCCATATTCCTTAACGACTTTAACAGCATATCTGACTTGTAAGTGGAAAACTCTTCTGATAGTTTATGGATATCGTCAATCTTTTTCTCCAAGAGGTCCCACCTGGATTCACTCCTCAGCAAAATGTGATACGTTTCAGAAATTGTCGGAACACTACTTGAGAATTGGGCTACACGGTTGGCGACCTAGTCAAAAAGTTCGTGTGGAATCAAATTTTGCGATACCTTTGCGAGTTTAACCTTGAGATGTTTTAAATTGGGGGAGCCACACAGGGCACAGAAAAATCGGAAGTGGGTTGATTTTTGCCATACCAGGAGTTTTGTGGTAGCTTTATTAAGGCCCGTGCAGTCCATGCAAAAAAATCGTTTACACTTACGACTACAACGAAGTTTATTATATTTGTCTTTTTCAGAAAATTCTTAACGACAATTTTTACACTTGTATTTAGAATTGTAAAAGAAAAAAAAAGAAAAATTGTGGTACGATTCGTGAAAATACAAAGCGAAAACGAAACAGAACTCAAAATAAACACACGTACTACGTAGCCGCTGGACTGCGAAGAACGCAAACAAAACACAACCGAACGGTATGACAGTCGAACTTCATACTGTTTCACAGGCAATAATACGATAATAAAAACAAGCCAAAGTTATACGAACGAAAGAAAACTATGAAATTTGAAGGAAATATGCGGTTCAATTGTAATGCATCAGTTGACGGATATTTCCGCAATGACTTTGAATTTGATATTGAGTAACTTGGTACAAAATATATGCAAAATGAACTATTTAGAGCTATGCAACACAAAAACGTAGTGAAGGAAGTGCCATTCATGTCCGAAGATGAATATTCGTTCGTTTAAATTCGCCAGTGTTTGTATATTTAAAAATACATATCTTATATCAAGTGATGCCTTATTATATTTAATATCTATAAATGTACTACAGCAGAGGATATGAAAATATTTTTATAAACGTGTCAATACTCTATATTATAATTGTTTGATCTCATTTATCTGTTTCAAGTTCTCTCAGACCCAGAAGGAGTGACACTAAATTCCAATGAAATTAACAATTGATGCTAACTGTAGTTATAAAGCCAATTATGCTAAATAGGTACATGCCACCCCAATAAATTTTCCCTGCAAGCGCTTAGCATGTCCGTATAATCAGTTGAGAGGCTGAACTGTTCGAAACTGCGAATGCAAAATAAACCGCCAATTCTGTTCTCTAATAAATAGTAGTTCTACGTGCTTTATACATGAACTAACAAAACCGAATAAACGTTAACATATGGGAAATCTACATTGTGCAGACACTATGGCATATGTACGTCAAAACTATTCTAAGGTAGAATTAGCTCCGATACAACATCGAAAAATAACAGAGTTAGTAGATGTGTATGGGCAAATGCAATACGCCCTATACTATATATATATATATATATATATATATATATATATATATATATATATATATATACCACAGCAATATCATTAAACACACGGCATACGTTCTTCGACCACAAGGCTTCTTCACTGAATGAATTAGAAGACATTCGGCGGACTTTTATATCTGTAAACCGTTTCTCTATTAAGATTTTGTAGGTTTAAAAATTTCAATAGATTCTCTATTTTCCATTTTTAGAATACCCGAATCGACGTTAGAACCTTGTTTTATTTTATATTTATAATATGGTTAATAGTATACTGGTATTAGGCTTCAGTCGATTGAACAATTTGTTTCAAACATTCAGATTCCCTAAGTCTTGTAAATATTATGCGCTCTGATTCTTCCACATATACTTCTTCACAAGAGCAAGAAATTTTATATACTCCTTTTATTTGAAAGAGTATAATAAGTTTCGAGGATCGCAAGCATTACCCAATCTTCTTATGAGTATTGAAGATTGTTCGCTTGTCATTCTCCCCCTTGGGAGTTGGATTAATGTCTTCTAATTTAACACGTAATATATTCAGTGCAAGAGCCATTCCCTCTCAGAACATCGATCAGTTTTTCTGTTTCCGAACTCAAAACGTAATAATAAATTTTAAGAATGCTTATATTAAATTATTTATATGTCCACCACGTGCCAGTATACTTACTTTTATTCCCCAAATCAGTGATTTCCTAACATTTTGGAAAGTGCCGGGTGTGTTCCTACTAATTTTAAGCCGTTCCGCAAACCGTTTTTGTCCACAATTGGTTTTGTATACACTGATGGTTTTAAATAATAAAAGAAAAATTAGTCCAAGGGATTCATTATCCAGCAAACACGAAGGCCATGCTTGCGCTGTTTGATCTTCATTTTTTCTTGTCGAGTTACGGCCTATCTACCGATGAAGAAAATTTGTATTTAAGTAATGCCTTAGTTCTGGCGCACCAGAATAATACTGGCAATTCATTCTGGAGAAAATTTAAATGCGACTCACCAGTAAGCTTTTCAGGTAGAAAATATGACAAAATAAGATGGTCTCCAATAAGTTCAGCCCATATTATATTAAATGAAAGTTGGTGCAGTAATCTAGACTCTACTATGACATGTGGCCCACAAGTGGTTATTATGGAAATTCATTATTGAATTTTTCTAAAAATTGGCTTCGTGTGAAAAGAGTTATCTTCAAGAATTTTCTGTCTCGGGCGAGTATTTGAGGAACCCATCGACAAAATTCTAGACGAAACTATTGGGGTAATAATGATTGGTCAAGCTGTACATGGTACCGATATACAGTTTTATGGGCTACAGCTAATTCTGCTACAATTTTTCTTTCTTTTTCTTCCTGGAATATGAGTGTTTCGTTGAAATGTACCAGTTTCACTCAAGATGTGTAAATGTTTTATCGCACACCAAAACTATATCTGGTGATTACGTCGTAATTTAGTGGTATTTTGATCCGCAAGACCTTAACACTAATGTATATTAATGTATATCGGCTTTCTAGGCATTCGTAAACTCATCCATAACTATTTATAATTAGTTAAACAAAATGCAGGTATTTGTTGGTGCTTGACGACATTGTTCAGTTTAAATTTTTGCTTTAAAGTGTTTAATTTTCTTTTTCTCGAAAACGGTTTATTTTACGACAGAACTATAAGATAACTTTTTGAACTAGCATATATCAGGTTATGCAAAAACATAATAAAATTTTGTAGAATAAGTCAGAAGGATACTTTTTTGTCCGTTTAAAATTCGCCGGTGCACAACACTGGCGCTATTTTGATGGGCAAAACATTATATTACTATCATATTATAAGGCTAAAATATGCATAAACATATGCCAAATTTCAAATGTATAGATTCTGTTGTTCAGAAATAGTTTAGAAATTTACAAAGAAAATCTCAACTTTTAACACCCTATATATATATATATATATATATATATATATATATATATGTATATATATATATATATATAATTCATAGGAACTATTAGGAAATGAACCAAGGAATCATTCATTGAATTTCTCAACACCACTTAGGGAACACCCTCTATATGTATTACTAAATGACTATGTGCGAAACTAAATTGTATCAAACTTCACTATTCCTAATAAAAGGAATGGTTCGTAACGAGGGAAGTTCCGGGTAAAGGAAATTTACCGATTTTTTGCTTCGTATTTAAAAATTAATATATTGCTGTGTTCTTAAACAACTAAAGCCAAGGTTGACGTTTTTTAATTATTTTTCACAGCAGTAAAAAGAAACGAAGAAAGTTCTGGATTCTGGAAATAATAGGTAATTTGCTAAGAAAAATTAATTACATATATAATATGTAAAAAGATATTAGCAAGTGACAATGTAATTAACTGTGTTAATCTGTGTGCGTTGAAATTCGTTACAAGGGATGTTACGGATGAAGGCCGATTCACCCATATTTTATTTTTTTATGAGCATTATTACATGCAGATTCTAATTTAACATGCACTATTAAATTCCATGTACATAACAGCCAGTTAAACCACATTAAACCTTAATTGAACAGATTTTGAGATGAATGGCTTTAATTGAATGCAAGGTTAATACATAATAAGATAAGACAATGTTCCGATGTTCACCTTGCATACAATAGTATTTGCATGAAGATGGAAGTGCATAGAAAAGACAAAAGCCAGACTTAGTAACAATAAAATTTGAAGTAGATAAGGATTCTCTTTAAGGGGTTATAAAATATAATAAGCTCTACTTATAATTCAAAAATTGTATTATTGCAAGCTAGACTGCCGGGGAATTTATGAGGATGGAAAACGGAAAAGGTTTAAATTCCGTAATAGTTCATAGATATTATTTGCGGAAAGCATTAAGTGATTAAATACCGATAGATCTGTTAACAAAGAGAAAAAACGGATTTTAAAATATAATTACGATATCAAAATGTATTGCGAAATCAGTGACTTTTCAGTAATGACAGCGGAATGATAAATATTAATGGATTTGTTTGTAACAACACAAACCAGTTTTCATTTATTTGTTCAACTAATTAATAAAATCCGAAATAGAAATGGTCTAGAGGCAATAGTATCCTTTCAGTTAACTGAAAAAAAAATGAGTTTATAAATAAATCACTGCTAAATGAAATATAATTTTGAAGCTGATAGATTACTAATTGTTAATTATTCCTAAAATTTAATGGCAATTAGGTTGATTATTCTTTTTTAATAGAAGCTGACTAAAACTGTTGATCGTAATAAACTGGACTTACCAGTAGCTCAAATATGCATGTGATAGTGGTGCAAATCTATTGACATGTACATTTAACAGGCATTATATTATTTATTTATATTTATGTTTACAAAGGTTGGAAAAACACTTGCTATGGAACGTATAAAAAGTCCATATCTTACAGATAAAATCATATATATATATATATATATATATATATATATATATATATATATATATATATATATATATATATATATATATATATATATATATATATATATATATATATATATATATATATATATATATATATATATATATATATATATATATATATATATATATATATATATATATATATATATATATATATATATATACAGATATACAGATATATATATATATATATATATATATATATATATATATATATATATATATATATATATATATATATAGATAGATAAATGAGAAAGAAATTAACTACCATTCGGACAAAATATTCTGCCTATAGTAAGCTTATTCAAGTATGAGTCCACAGTGTTGTCAACTATTGGGACAATGGTAAGTTACATGCCTTTAAAAACCGGTTGAATCACCTAATTTTTTTTCCAATTTTATGTAACGTTTTGGAAGACAGATAGGTTTGTCAAAACGCTTTAAAAAAAACATGAAAAATCTATTAAGAAACTTAAGCGTAACTTATCAGTAGGAACGAAAACAAAACATTTTAGTCTTAAATGACAAATCTTCGAAAATCTGGACATCTGCAAGGCAACCCTAAAAAATGTAGGTACCTACCCATAACTGGCATACACTGTTAAATATTTACCTGCGTGCTCGCCAAGAAAAATGCTGCATTTCAGTAAAAAATAAATAAATAAAATAAACAATTGTAAATACAGAACACAGAGACAGACAGGGACCAAAAAGAATCCCGTCCTTCCACATTGTTAAATAAATCTCGGAGCGTCAATAATTCGGTGCGTCTTTATCCCAATGCTTAACGATTAAATAGTGAGAAAGAGAAAGAACTAATCGGAGATTAAAGATTACACTGGTCTATATAATCGAATACTTTAGCCAGCCTTGTCTAAGTTGTCTACTAGTTTTAATTGCTGTATCTATTTTTACAATTTGCATTTAGGTACAAACTTCCGTTTGAATGTAAAAACACAAATAAAAGTTGCTAAATTCTAAATTGCCGCTAAATTGGCAACACTGCTAAAAATCATGGACCATAATACTGACAAGAGTGCCATGCCTTTAAGCACTTTCCGTCATCTCTACCGTTATAACTGACGACGTTTCGCCCTATATACGGTCCATCAGGCCAATGGAGCCGTGTGGTAGAGATGATGAAAAATACTCACTAGTATGTTGGATATCAATGATGAAAATATTGGGCAATGAGATATTAACCCATGGCGTAAGAGGTGCCATCTATGAGAACAAATGCTAGACTTGTTGTCTTTGCCTCTTTAGTAAAGTTTAGAAATTTGATATAGATAAATTGAAAAACTAAGAAGCGCGACATACTTAGGCTCGACGCCTCATAAAGGTATGAAATACCGGCCTTTTAGGCCAAAGTGTTAACAAGAAACAAAATTATAACGTCCGTAGATATATACATGAGGAAGAAATTAACGGCCATTGGGACAAAATATTCTGCCTATAGTACGCTTATTCAAGTAAGAGGGCCGTCGTTTCGCCAATAAAATAATTGGTATCGCACTACCTAAATTTTCATCGTTTATATTCAATATACCGCTGAGTTTTTTCCATCATTTGTACCACACGGCTGCATTTGCCTGATGAGCCCCATAGAGGGCGAAATATCGTGAATTAGAGATGGCTTGTCGCTTGGCTGTATAATGGTCCACGATTTTTGGACCTTATGCTTGAATAGGCTTACTAGAGGCAGAATATTTTGTCCAAATGGCCGATAATTTCTTTCTCATTTATATATCTACGGACGTTATAATTTTTTTGGAGAGGAGAAGAGAAGGATATGATTTGGGCGTCACTAAGATCCATGTTATTACAATAGAGTTTATATCTTGCATATTTAATGAATTTATATTGAACATTTTTTATTTTGTGTTTAAAAGGAAACATCACGCAAAACTAGTAAAATGTGAAAATAAATATATTAAATAATCAAGCTTTTTAGACATAATATGAAGGAGTATTGAATTCCTATCTTCATTCGAGACATGAGCTAATTCTTTTAACGTTTACGGTGAATACTCCATTTCCTAACGAAGTTATTCTACTAGTGTTGGGGACCTTAACACCTAATATGCTTTTTGTATTTGCTACAATCGTGTAAAATTATTTAATATGGATGCAATATAAAATAATTATAATCGAAAATAAAAGCAATATAATCAGTGCTTTTATTTCATAGTATATACCAATGAATATATTTCATAAAAAATAGATTATCCCAAAAATTTTTGAAAAGTAGATACATTTTATGAAATTTGATCACGTTGCCAAAGCTGCTTTAAATCAATTATATTATTACTAAACTTACGTTGGTTCTAAATGATGAGTTATGACTTAACTCAATAAATCTGTTATTTTCACAATGAACAGATTTTTGGAAAAAGTAGATATTCTAATTCGTTATACGATCATTTAGCTCAAGCTCTATCCTTACAGTCTGATAATCCTATTTACGCTACTAAGCTAGGAGCATCTTCCATTTACAATTCCATACTTACGGGTAAAATCTGTTTTGCATTTAGTTCGGCCACACAAATTCTAGATTTTCTATGGATCTGAGCGATTAAATACGGTCAAGCAAACAATTAAAAAGAACAAAAATTTAATGTAGGTCTATTTAAAAAAAGAAAATATCAAAATGCATAACCTGAAATTATTATGGAAACTAAAGTACATGCTATTTAAACAATATATAGATATTTAATTATATACTATGTGTACCAGTATATAATATAGTATATATGTACACCGTTTTTTTATAATATTTGGATTAGGCTTTGTATTATTATCATAGTTATTTGCATTATATTAGTGGCCTCAGATTAACTTGTTATTCTTATATTTATCACAAGTCAGTGGCATACCAAGACCACGTGGGGCCCTGGTGCCAAATCGTAAAACCGGGCCTCCTCCCTCTCTATATTAAGTACTTATAAATAAAAAAAAATGATTTCATAAATCACAAAAAATATTGAAATCTTGTTTTAAAATTCAGAATAGCTCCAGCAAATGGGGTAGGTCTCACAGAAAAATGAAATAAGGTTATATATATCAACCATAATATATTCCATATAAACTATTCTAAATAAACTTAACAAATAAGGAAACAACATTCTAAAGTATAATAATAGTTCTAATTACACCGATTTAGGATTAGGCGACTGACTGCTGTTACTCTTGTCAATAACTTGAAAACAATTTTCTATTTTTACATGCTTTTTCAATTTTGCTTTGCTTTCCGCAGTTTTTTTTCTTTAAGTTGCTCACGATTACTACGCTGAATACTCACAATACAAAATATAAAATCAGTGTCACTGCAATTATACGCCCAACACAGAACGCAAAGAATTAGTACCCAAAGCCAGTACCGCTTCTACAACTTTTGGGGCCCTAGACCCGCTTAGGATTACGGCTCCCTATCGGGCTTATCCCCTATTTACTGGCGAAGGGCAAGTAAAAATAAAAGGCTCTTTACCTGTTTGGTGCGCGTTAAGGTCTATACACATGGCAACAAGGTTTTTGTCACCTATCGTTTAAAATCGCGTAGTTTTGTAAAGGTAATTTACTTAATTAACTATTCGCTTTTATAAATCGATAGTTTTTAGTTCTATCGATGGTTCTAGTATGATGAGTTTTTTCTGTAGACTTTAGCAAGGCCGCCGGGAGCCCAAAGGCTCGGGCCCCTGGCGCAACCGCACCACTTCCACCATTGTAGTTACGCCACTGCCCACAGTTCTGAAAAATTAGTTGGAATACGGTTTTCGTCATGTTCGGGCAATAAAAAGATCCTTTAAAGTTTAAATAAAACACATTAGGCAAAGAATTAATGAATTCTTATAAGTACCTTTTAATTGCAAAAAAGACTTAAATTTTCTGAAAATTATGCTATTCATAGAGCCCTGAAGATGAAATGAATTATTTCAAAAGCTTGGCTTATTAGTAAATAAATGAAATATAGACTTTTTGTACCGAATTTCCATCATTTTGCACATTAGGTTTGCACACAACAATTTTTTTGTTCAAATTTAAATTGGCTTATTTTCCAAATGAATTAATATTTACTGTCTTCATCATCTGCCTACGACAATATTTTTTTGCCATTACAGAAAAGGGTATATCCAGGGTGAAAAATAAAGGCGTTGCAAAAAGGCCAAATTTAATTTCAGGGAAACGTTAAAGACAGGTATTTTTTTCAAAAATGTTAATAGAAATGTAACCTACAGGCAAATTATAAAGAACAATTTGGTCATATGGTCGATATTTAAATGTTTCTTGAAAATATTCGTATTTTATGAAAATGCAGATTTTTTAAAAGATGAAAGAGATAATTTTTGAAAATTAAAGACCTGCCTATTTATATAATATTTTAGAGCATTTTCTCACTCTTTTTCAGTGATGGTTGCAAGCTCATTTAGAAGTTTTTATGGATTTGATTTAAATATAACAACCAAAGAAGAAATGTCCAGTCCATTCTTTCAGTGATCTATTTCTTCAACAGCTTACTATTTGAGCTCTCTGCTTTAAATTTTAAAAGACACCATAAATTCGTACACATGACTTTTGCATCAAGAAAAAATATAAGCGATTACAAGACTCAATATACTTACTCTTATACGATAATCAATTATCAGTAGTTGGTGGTTTTAAGCGACTTAAAAAAGAAACCTTAACGTAAATTATTCCTCTTGTTTCCCTGCGAAATTCATTATTTAATTTCCTGTCACTCCATCTTCGATTTCGTTGAACGTTTCTTAACAAATTTAAGATTAACGTTAACAGTAAACCCCGTAAATGTTGGCAACAGTTTTTTGATTATAACCATTATTAAGAAGACGAATTCATTTTCATCTCTTTTTCTCAAAGTTTGGGCATTTTATTAGCGAACAATAGTATTATTTTTTTATTATGTCAAAAAACCGCAAATATTAAAATGTATAAATAATAATGTATAAAAATAACTTAATGTGTTATACATTTTTCCAGAACGAAAAAAAAATTCAATTTTCTGTCTTTATTTTTGACTTTTATAAAATAACAAAATTCAAAAAATTAGTGTTAAAAAAATAAATTTTCGAAGATCAGTTTGGAAAAGGAAAAATTCTTATTGACCCATTAACCTTTTTGAGAAAAAGAAAGGATTAGGTTATTTAATAATGTTTTACAAAAGCTAAAAACAAAGTCAGGGAATAAAACAAAATATGAAAATCAGGGGATAATTTTCACCGAAAGTTCTGTGAGATATCTTAATATTATAAATAAAGTTTTATTTTTAATTTGTGATAATTTAAATTTATTTCTTAAGAAATACCCATACAACTACCTAAATTTGTTACACCTTGTATATGCCGTATGCAGGTTCAAAAAATTTAATTTACAGAGCAAATGTAGATGACTTCAAAAAAGGCTTCACAATTAAATTAGGATACCTTATGAAGTAGTTGTATAGAATGACAAAATGTAAAATATTTTTACTTTCCCACATTGAAAATTGTACAATTTTGACTACTCTGTGTAACAAATTGATTATTTTTCTTTTTATTTCGCAAAAACGAATAGTTATGAAACATTATTGCCAACACAAAAGTTTAATTTTCAAAAATTATCCGATTCATATTAAAATCCAAATGTTTTAAAAAACAATTGCAATATTGGCAAAGGAAAAACATTAATTTTTTCAAATTTCCTGTAGATTACATTGTTAACAAAATTTTTGAAAAAGATGTCTGTCGATAATGTTTTTATGAAAGGAAATTTGGCTTTTTTGCAACGCCTTTATTTTTCACCCTGTATATATATATATATATATATATATATATATATATATATATATATATACAGGATATATATCAAAGATGATTTTGGACTTTATTGATTTACTTTTGTCAGAAGATGACTCAAAATTTTATATCTTTTTAGCAATTATCGACTATTTGGTGGCTAATGATTTATTACTTCTATTTAAGTTACGATTTAATTCACCGATTTACTTTAGAAAATTGTTACTCTAATTTAGTATTAACTGCGTAAATATGGGAATAAAATTCAGTATTAAATTTTAATGTAATATATGAATTAATATTTACTGAACGTGCCATTACGAACGCCAGTTTTGAACTAAATTGCGATTACTCTACTCTACGCATTTTGAGGAATCACGTAATTTAAATATCCAAAGAAAAATGCCAATTTCAATAACGGGATGTACGAATTTTAAATAGGGGTATCAAGTAGTCAGTAATGCAATTTAAATGATTGATAATGTATAAAAATAACTTAATGTGTTATACATTTTTAACAAATTCGCTTTAACCAGGAATTCCCTAGTTATGAATCTTTTTTTAACCAACTTCAAATCAAAACTACTCTCTTTCAAAGACCGATTATACTTCGCATAGACAGTCAATCAGATACAGAAAAAAGAATCCTTCACCCGGAACTTCCCTCATTATTAAGAATAGGCAAGTGTGATCCAATTTAGTAACACATATTATATACTGCTTTTTCAAACATTTTTATTGGGCGCCATTTTGTTTCACCATTTCGGATTCCTACCAAAATTTTTCTACTTATGCCATAATTTAGGATAAACTGAATAAGTAGTTTTTACAGTGGTACACATCGCCATTTCTGTTATGTTGAATTCGTACCAGTTTATCCCTATAACACATTTAATTTTTCTGCAAAACTTAAAGTCGATTGAGTAAGAAGATGTTTTTTACGTTCATTTTTTAAAACTTGTTACTTAACTTGTTAACATTTAGCTTCACCATCTTGAATTCGTTTATATCACAATGCCCGCACAAAATTTAATAATAATATTAATAATAATAAATGCCTTTTATTCAGAAAATGTAAAAACTCTTTAAATACATAAAAAAAATTGCATATCGATGATTGGCGAGTCTAGCTTTATAGCTGCTCTACTGGACCAATCAATGGCAAAGAATATTCTAAATCTAATCTAACAGTAGTCATGGTATTTTTATATATTTAATAAAGTTTGGGTGCAATAAGAACAGATCTTTTACAAATCATAAAATTGTGCCCCTGACAGTCATCTATTATTTTAATTAAAAAGGTATTTCTTATATTTTACTTTGAATACCGGCACTTTTAAATTTAAAAATTCGACAGGAAGCGCATTATAACATCGAACAGCATTGTATGAAAAAGATCTCTGAAATATGGCGCTCTGGTGATGTGGCATAGTTAATTTATTTCTACCTCTCACATCTCTTCCATGTATTTCACCACGAAAAATTAATCCTTATCGAACAGAAACGGGGGCAGAAGGATCACTAATACATTTCATTAAAAAACTATGAGCATGCATTCGTAACCAGTTGACTTCTTTATACAAATGTAAAATGTGATCATATTTTCTTAATCCAAGAACAAATCGTAAGCAGTTATTTTGCATTTTTTGTATACGAGACCGACTCTCCTGATCCAGACAAAACCCATATAAATATCGCAATATGAAAAATTAGATAGAACAAGAGACTTAAGTAACTTAAAGCATGTCTATTACTGTATAACATCTTATTAAGGAATTATAAGCTCTTTGTAACAATTGCTTTAAATGCTCCTTAAACCATAGCTGCGTATCTAATGCAACTCCCAAATTCTTGGCATTATCAACAAATTTCATTTTGGAAACATTAATTGCTATACTGAAGTTATCTTTTATTAAATTTATTTTATTTTTATTACCAAACACCAACAGATTAGATTTTGAGATTGAGATGTTATCAGAAAGTTCATTTATCATTTTTAAGTCACTGTTAATAGCCGATTCAATATCTACCTGATATAACATCAAAACAGCAATAAATCTGAGTATTATGTGCAAATGCTTGTACTTTGCAACACGTTATAGCTTTTAAAATATCGGATGTATATATCAGAAACAACAATCGTCCCAAGACGGACCCTTGAGGAATACCAGAAGTTATTTTCGCTCGATCAGAATGCTTGTTTTTAGAAAGGATAGTTTGAGACCGGTTCGTTAAGTATGATTTAACGAAAAGTACAGACTCCTCATTAAAACCGTAATATTTTAATTTAGAAATAAGTAAATTATGATAAATAGTGTCAAACGCTTTTGAGAAATCTAAAAGTATTAAAATAGTATTCATATTTTTATCACAAGCCCTAAAAATACCATCAGTTACATTAGTCAAAGCTATCGATGTACCAGAACCTTTCAAAAACCCAAAAGGAATAATATTTTTGTTACAAAAGTCATACATTTTATTATGTAAAATTTTTTCCAATATTTTAGAGAGAGTAGGAATAATACTGATTACTCATATATCATTAATTAAAACTAGTCGGATTTGTAATTTTAGGTAAAGGTTTTCCAATTGATATCTTCCACTGGTCCGGAAAGTAGCTGATTTTAATGGAACAGTTTATAATATGTAATATGCATTTGTCAATAGACGGACTACAGTATTTTAGCATAAGAGGAGAAATTTCAACAAATCCAGTCGCATTACCTTTTGGTAATGGAATTTAAAACTTTATTTATATCCTACTCAGTTGCTAGATGAAATGAAAACTGATGATTATTATTAAAACTATTGGTTCCTTAGAAACTCGCCCTTTCTGTACAAGTGGCTGTGTTTTGTACAAACGAGGCAAAAAAGTTATTGATATCATTAGCATAAATAATTATTTGTAATATAGTTATTTTTATTTGAATAAATATTAAATTATTAATCTTAGGGCAGATCACATTTTTTTCTCTCCCTTCTAACAGCAGCTAATGTAAAAGTTCGTAAGTATTTGTAATGAACCCTGTCTTCAATTCGCTTCTTATATTTTCGAAAGGCGCTATTCCTTTGTTTCATGAACAATTTTAAGTTTGTTTGAAATTAATCTAATAAGTAGTTTTTCAGGCTATCTTGGATTCATACAAAATGTTACCAGTTCATTCCTATATAAGATCTGATTTTTGTAAAAAAATTGATGCAAATGGGACCCGTTTTTTAGTAATTATTGATTATTATTATATTATATTATTGTATGAAGTATTAAAAGATTCGTCTGTATCTGCTATTAGCTAAATTTTTGTAAAAAAATCTAAACAGAAATAGCGATGCGCGTATATATCAAAGGATATCACCCACATACATGATGCGCGGCCGAAACGTCCTCCAGACAATATAAATGTATGTAATCTACTCTTAATTTGTCTTGTTTAACCACATTCCCAAGAATAAAACCTTACATATATATATATATATATATATATATATATATATATATATATATATATATATATATATATATATATATATATATATATATATATATATATATATATATATATATATATATATATATATATATATCTGGGTGGTGCAACCAAGATGGGGTGGACGATTGTGGGCAAACTTGTGAATTTGAAAAAAAAAAAAAATTGGGATATGATTGATAGTCAAGAACGCTGTGTTTTAAAATTATACCCATTATACAGGGTGGTCTGAAAAGTTCCTGGTGAGCCAAACTTGTGTTTTTTTAAATGGGATATGGGATTTGATATAAGGTTAGTTGGGTCTAAAATTTATACCAAGGGAATGGGACGAGGTTAAAGTGGAAAAAAGGGTTATACTCCGGCCATTTTTTGAAAACAATTGAAGCAGGTATCGAAAAACCAAATATTCTATAAAATGTATTGTATCTAGGACTGCAATAATCGCTTGTAAGTCGTTCAAAATTATTCACTGTTATACAGGGTGGTCAAGTTTTGCAAATTTACCTTGGATTGAATTTTTTTAAATGGAACACCCTGTATATTTTACTTTCATGTTAAAGATAACATTACTAGCTTTCAGAAAATACCATATTTGATACCTTTCTAACCAACAGTTTTTCAGTAAATTAGCTGTGAAATCAAAATTTCTTCATTTTAACACGAATTACTCTGAATTCACGTTGTTAAAATTGACAATTTAATATTAGGAGGCCATGATATCATAATTAATATGATAAATTAAACAAAAGATTGACAGTCCTGTCAAAACAGCAAAGTGTCAGAATATTGTCATCAGTAAATAAATAAATATTGTTCTTTGATGATGCGATGCCGAAATAAAAACAAGATAGAAGGAAACAGGAAATGTTGCTTTCAAAAAAACGTAAAGTAATTAATAAATCAGTTACCAATGAAGATAATGCTTTGACAGTATTAATAACAGATCTTTTTTTTACAAAAAAAATAAATTTAATATAAATCAACAAAAACAATGTAATTAAAACTTATAAAAGATGTTCAACTAAACCACCGTTTTGCTGAAGGCACATTTCGAGTCTATCCATAAATGAAAGTTTCACTTTTCTCAAAGTCAGGTCTGAAATGTTGCGAAAACTGCTTAT